>JAHDVE020001807.1:0-74524 GCA_022606495.2 Halesus radiatus | reverse complement strand
GATTCAGGCCTAAATTTTGCGCTTATTTGTTGATTAATCATGATTTATCACAATCTTTATTTTCAGAATTTTATTTAGTAATATTTTTTTGAGAGTGCGTACAACTCATTTCACTTTGAATTGATTTCCTTTCCAGGAAGTAGAAACTGATCTGATTAACCGATAGAAATGTGTCATAGGCGTATCTGGGTTGCATAAAGTAATGTAAATATAACTTAAAGAAAAAAAAGAGCGAAATTTTAAAAAAATTACAAAATAAAAAGGTTATGGTCGCAACTGGGTTGTGACATATTTCATTGAGATTTGTTAATATTATCTTCTGTAATGATTAAATATAACAATGAGATTTATAAGCCTCAATAAGTTATTCTAATAAACTGAGTTTTTCAATTAAATGTTATTTTTTTAACATAAAATACATTTCATTAACCTGTCTGGGGCCTAAGAACTTAAAGGTCCTGGGTAATCCGGAGATATCGGGTTTTTTTCACATTGATATAGGATCTTCTAGAAAGTATCTGTTCGGTGAGTACAATCAACCGATTAATCGAATCGCATGTCGTATTTCGATAACAGTGGGGATTTTCAAGTGTGGTCAAGTAGAAAAGGAAAAGAAAGTTTGGCATTAGCCGATATTTAAGACTTTGTTATAAACAAGACACGTTCGTCTCGAATTTTGATGGCGATATTTTATCAAGGCAATACCGAGACCATCGTATAATCTGCAATAAAATGAAAATTTACTGACGAAAGTCACATCAATGAAGAAGAATTATTTGGCAAAATAAAAAAAAAAGTTTTTCGATGAGTCTCAGGTCGTGGTCTTGAGCTAATAAAACATTTACCGCACTATTTTTAAAGATTCGTTCTTGTGCTCAACATCTTAGACGTGGAATGACTTGATAGGATATGCGTTACCTGCCTACTTTAACATGAATATTTTAATAACTCAACTCACCCCTTCCTCTAATTAATCCTGATCCTCCGTATGCAGTTATTACGAAAATCAAAACTAACAACGTTCATACAAATATGTACGTCTAAACAAGTGATGAAATAGGAGAGTTATGAGCAATCAAAGTTAGGTAAAGTATTCTAATATGCAATAGCAACAACATGAAATAATAATATAAGTACATCCCGTCCTGTAAACACAATTTACTCTACATCGCCCTTCTAGCCCGAAGGCTGGCTATCCGTATGCACTTAATAATAATAATAATAAAAACAATAATAATAATAATAATAATAATAATAATAATAATAATAGTAATAATAATAATTAATAATAATAATAATAATAGTAAAAAATAATAATTATATTTAATAATAATAATAATAGTAATATTAATAATAATAATAATAATAATAATAATAATAATAATATATAATAATAATAATAATAATAATAATAATAATAATAATAGTAATAATAATAATAATAATAGTAATAGTAATAATAATAATAATATTAACAACAATAATAATAATAATAATAATAATAATAATAATAATAATAATAATAATAGTAATAATAATAATAATAATAATAGTAATATTAATAATAATAATAATAATAATAATAATAATAATAATAATAATAATAATACTAATAATAATTAATAATAACAATAATAATAATAATAATAATAATAATAATAATAATAACAATAATAATAATAATAATAATAATAATAAAAATAATAATAATATTAACAACAATAATAATAATAATAATAAGAGTTAATTTCTATAGCGCAGTTTTGTGAAGGTCCACCTCAAGTGCGCTTTATACTAACTAACCTAACCTAATATAATTGTAAAATAAGAGATATACTACCTCTATTATTATAATACATATATATGCAAATTAAAACTATGACATAAAATACTCATAAGCTGGTATTGTAATATAACAATTTAGAAACTAAAGGTGTTAATAATCAAATATTGTGTATGTACAAATAACAACAGAGCAAGAGAAACTTACGAGTATATGACATTATATACATGGTTTTTCACTGGATACTAAGGGAATTAAATAAGAAGGGGATAAAAAGGCAAAAAAAACTATGGAGGATTAAAAGAAAAAATGTCCTGAAATTCTGTTTCTACGTACATAAATTTATGTTTATTTAGAATAGGATTTTTTGAATAATTTAGTTTTTAATACCCTTTTGAACTCCGCTAAATTCTGGATGTTAGCAATATTTGGGGGAAGCTTATTCCAGATGACCTGGCCGGATATACGAAAAGCGCGATCATAGTACACGGGTTTATTTGACCGAGAGGAGTTCAACTAATCGGTTAACAGCATTCAAATCTGCTGACCTCAAAGAAAGCTGTCTATCACCTGGGTTTTGTCGGAGATATAGTTCAGACATGTAGGCTGGTGCCTTTCCCTGTAGTGGTTTGAAGGTTGTTAAGCAAATCTTGAATTCAATTCTTTCGGGGCATCGAAGCCAATGAAAGCGATCCCTTAGAAGTGGAGTTATGTGACAATTCAGGACCAAGGACATAAAAAAAATCTTTGAAGATCAGCACACAAAAATATATACTTTGTTGTCTGCTAATATATGAAATACAAGGAATGATTTATATGTAAATTCTATTTGAGTAGTTAAAAATAGTTGAAAAATGTAGCCTTACTATATAGATATAGAAAACATCTTCTATTTCTGCGAAAGTATTATCAACTGCATGTAATCTAGGTGCAAGTGAGTATCTAAAATGTCTCATTGGCAATTGAAAGTTAATTAGGCTAAGTAAATAATGGCTGTCTATAATACCATTAATAATAATATCCAAATAAAAGTCAAGACTGAGAATTTAAATAATTTTAATTCTTCCATTAAGTAATTGTAATTAAAGATTTTAATGGGTAGTCTGAGTTTATAGTTAATATATATCTTAGAAATTTATATTGAACTTTTTAAACGGAAATGGAGTAGATTTTAAAGTGGAGGCATCAAATGGAATAATAATATTTATCTTGACTTAGAACTAAAGAACACATTAACAACATTATTATTTTTACTACGAAAACTGCACAGACTTGATAATAAGTATTGTTCTATTGATGTTTACCGTTATAACACTGTGTCCAAACTAAAAATCTGTTTATTTGAACGTGTTCAATAAACATATCAAGTTTATTAATGTGCATCTTTCTAAATTATTAATTATGTTATGTTCTGTAAGACACCCAATAATAAATGTGGATAATTTTTAGAACCATTTAGAACATTTATTCCTACCGAGGTGATCAATTCGACATACATAAATATTATTATATGACTTATTTTTTTTCAACTTGTTGACTGCTATATTTTATGTATCCCTTATCACTGAATTTTTTTTCTTCATTCCTAACAGTAAGATATATATGTAAAATTCTATGTTAAAGTCTTATGGGCGTTAAATAAATAAATACATTATTACCAAATGCAGTAACGATATCATGAATAAAAAGTTTAAAAAAGCATTGTCTCTAAATACGACCCTTGAGATACACCGCTTGTAGTCACGAATTTGGTTAATAGTTTAGAATTGTTTATTACTTGAAGAATTCTTTTGTTTAGGTAGTTTTTAGTCATTCTAATAGTTTACTCTCTATTCCGAATTTGCAAAGTTTATTACGAAGGATTTTTCGGTTTACTTTGTTAAATGCTTTTTCAAAGTCCGTATATATGATGTTATTAATGTATGTAGAAATTCTGTATAGCATAAGTTTTCAAAAAAAAATAGAGAACTATGTAGAGCATACAAATGGGTCGGTATGACTTTTCTATTTACCTCAAGTGCTTTTGTTTTGAATTTAACATAGTTTATAGAGTAGGAACGTGGACCGATTCGTTTAGAAAAGAGGGTGGAATATAATCGTTTGGGATGTCATTTTCTCGAAATGCATCGATGCAGGTAGGCACGGTTTATTTGTACTTAGTGAATTTATGTGTTTAAAAGACTGTGCGTGTCTGATACAAGTTCTTTTGAGACAGTTTATTTCAGTGTTACCCAAAAAAAAACAACTTCAACAAGAGGTCTGCAAACTGCAAATCTATTGTCCGCGCAGGGTGAAAATAACATAAACCGTCGAATTCTATTTTTAAATATCCGATCAGGACCGGCGTGTAAAAAACAGGCCAGTCAATTTTTGACAGCGGTGGCCGCAAAGTGAGTTATTGACCACGGAACAGTTTGCGTCGCTTCCCCTTTGAGTGTTCGACGCTTGACGGTGAGCTAACAATTAATACGCGAGAGCGACAACGTGTCACTAGCGGCTTGTCAATTTTTATAATGGAGGATGGTGAGAATCTAATCTGCAACTAATTGAATTAATCTACATTCATCATAGCTGTTTTAGTAAAGAAAATTAAAAATGTATTACAAACTGAAGAATGTATTCAACTTTTAATACTGGGTGGTAACTGGTGAGTGGTAAGAATGTTCCATTTCTTCTAGCAAAGACAAAATAATGAATTTCAAAATGTTTCTTTTTCTCTAAACACCGCACAATCCCAAATGCGCGGTATCAGTGGAACTATAGTAGCCACAAAATGGGGAATGTTTTAATGCTGATAAAAAGAGTAAGGAAAGTGAGAAAGAGAAGAGGAAGAGGAATACATTTCAAAAAAATCTTATTTTTTATTAAACAAACCAAGCAGAATTTATATCACATCATTTTTCTTAGTGACGTAGGTACCTTACCTCGTAAAAAATATTTTTAGACAATATTTATTATTCGCTATCGAAAACGCTCACTAAAGGAACACAGGGGAATAAACCCTCCCCAGTTCAACCCTGCACCTCAACAGCTCATCCCAACATGCTCAGTGAGACGATAACATTTCCCTAAATGCGCGTCAAAGGGTCAGCCCTTTGCACCCCCCTAAACTAAAGGGCAGATCGGTGCGTAGTACAAATAGGCCGCTACTTTCTAGCCCTTATACCCTCAATGGAAAACCAGGAAATAATCTATCTATTCACAAAATCATCGGTAAGGTTAGTTGGATTAGGTTTTCGTATTTGCTTGTGCAACAAAAGTAGAGAGCACCGCTTAGAATTATAATGTTGATATAATTGTTTCAAATGATTTATAGTGACTAGACTTAAATGAACATAAACTTCTCAGCCTCATTCTTTACGAATCCATCCCTGTTCAAAATTCCTTCAGCCTAACAATATTCCCAGATCGGGATGCCATAGTCCCACTCGCTCCCGTCATTAATATCAGCAGATCTGAATATTAGCTAGACACTTTCCAATCACCCTTTAAGCCTTGGTGACACAGAGCTATTTCAACGCTGCTATTTATAGCAGCGTCGAAATCTCTTCGTATGACAAAGTTTCTCTGCGGGTAGCTCAATTTACAGTTTTTAAACATTCGCCCGATCCGATTAGAACATTTTACGGCCTCCATGGTCGAGGGGTAAGGCTCTTGACTATGAATCCGAAGGTCGCGGGTTCAAATCCCGGGGTGCTCAAGTAATTTTTATTTAATTAATTTGTGCTGTTTCACAATTAATTCATTTTAAAATAATATATGGTATATTTGCGCACGTTCCAGAGTGGAAGATCCTCTCAGTATCGCCCTGGTGAAAGACCACCATTCAGAATTGAAACGTTACTTGAAATGGGTGTTAGCCGTGCATGGTGACCAAATCTGAATAGCCAGGTATTTCCCCACCTACCTCTTCTCCTTTTCCTTCCCCTCCACAATACCTTCAGCCTCACAACATTCCCCGATTGGGGATGCCATAGTCACACTGGCTCCAAACGGTTGGGAGCAGTTGGGGCTCTTGTGCGGTATTCATATAAAAAAAGAGCATGTTCAATTCTGATCGCAATAAACGAGCGATTTCAGCGGTCACGTGAGTAAGTTGCCGATTTTTATTGTTACGCGGCGCTACTCTCGCATGTTGTCGCCACGACGTGGCGCTACCATAGCTTCAACTGGCGTAAATGATAACTAATATTTCGGCTAGTTTTTAATACGGTTGGCAGAAGTGTTGATATCAAGTTATGAGGATATCTGAATAAATACTCCAATGACTTTAGGGTATCAGCCCTTGCCAAGTAACGAAATATGATTTCTAGTTTGTTGTTACACGTTA
Organism: Halesus radiatus; assembly: GCA_022606495.2. Taxonomy (NCBI): domain Eukaryota; kingdom Metazoa; phylum Arthropoda; class Insecta; order Trichoptera; family Limnephilidae; genus Halesus; species Halesus radiatus. The sequence goes on along the minus strand of JAHDVE020001807.1, from coordinate 68,411 downwards.
TACGGAAGTACATTATTACTGTATCTTTTTCATAAGTTGGGGAATAACTATTTTAAACATTTCATCTAACTCTTCACGAGTTAGCCGTAGAATATTTCTATAGGCAAATGATTCTTCAAAAGCTTTCACAAAAGTACGGCAGAAACCCCCTTATTTTTTTTTCTTCGACTAATCCAGTAGCGAACCCATTTCCTTTTTTTGCGAGGCCTTAAAAATAAATTGTTTACCCAGCTCTTCACAATTCAAACGAATCAGTCGTTTCAAAAATACAGAACGAGGTTCGGACGATATTTCTTTGGCACTTCACTTGCTACTTCCTGCTCGCAGTTCCGGATATTCCGGTAGCTCCGTGTGATCACTCGCCATATAAATATAGCACCTTCGAAATCGTTCTGCGTGACTTAGTTTTTTTCAAAACAATCAATGTGATCAATTTGACGGCCTCCGTGGTCGAGGGGTAAGGCTCTCGACTACGAATCCGAAGGTCGCGGGTTCAAATCCCGGAGTGCGCAAGTAAATTTTATTTTAATTAATTTGTGCTGTTTCACGATTAATTCATTTAAAAAATAATATATAGTATATTTGCGCACATTCCAGAGTGGAAGATACTCTCAGTATCGCCCTGTTGAAAGACCACCATTTAGAATTGAAACGTTGCTTGAAATGGCTTTTTGCCGTATTTGGTGATCAGATCTGAATAGCCAGGTATTTCTCCAACTTCTTCCTACCCTTCTCCTTTCCTTCCCCAATACCTTCAGCCTCACAACATTCCGAATTGGGGATGCCGTAGTCTCACTGGCTCCAGAAAGTTGGGAGCAGTTAGGACTCTTGTGCGGTATACATACAAATTATTTTTTTAAGATCCCAGGTTACGAATAACCTGACAATATATAGATAGAATCAAAATAATTATAAGAATTTGTTTTTAGCACATAAATTATAAATTAAATTAACAGATTATCTATTAAACCTAATCCATTAGATTCTACAACTTCACCTCCCTTCAAATACGACGTTTAATTTATGATGAAATCCTACTATTTAAAATTCTGAATAATGGCCAAGAAAATCCTGTACTCACCAATTTTATAAAATTCCATATACCGTCAAGACCAACCCTATAAACCAATTTTCATTTGCTCGTATGCAGAACTAACCTTAGGAAAAATTCCTCGCTTCTCCATAAATGTTCACAGTATAACACGTAAATTAATAACATCGGCATCCTTAATATCAACCTTCAGAAATATAGAACCGAAGTAGTGCGTACGATCACAAATTAACGCACAAGTATTGTTACTTGTTCTATTAGTATCTTCTCCTTCTTACCCCGCTTCCTTAGTTTAATGGAAAATATAACTCCTTTATCTAACCAAATTCAGCATAAGAAACTTTTTTGGCCTAACCTTGTTTTTTTTTCCATCTATGTTTATATTTATCTTTGTTAAAAAAGCTGTTCATCTCTCACACATAAATAAATACATATTTTAATAACTCCCACTACCATCACAGTAAGCGAAAAACGATTCTTGTGTCACGATGGAGGACTTAGCAAGCCGAGAAATCGATCTCACAGCACCCGAGAGGGAACCGTATGCGATGCCAACTCGGCCACTGACCGGTCTTTACTAATCCTACTTATTCACCTTATCCTAGAGTAATAGGTACTATCAGTATCACTCTGAAGAGAGACCGCTAATCGAAATCAAAACTTTGATAGGCTCTGATTGTGTTTAGTGACCGGATCTGAATAATCACAAACTTCTTAATCTTCTTATTACCATCATCTTCGTTTCCCTACTACCTTCAGTCACACAACATACCCTTTATAGGAGATGCCGTAGTCTTACCGGTTCCTGGTCAGTTTGAAAATCTTTTGCCGTAATTACATAATATGTAATATCATAATATCTCGTACATACCGATTTTATGCGTGATGGGTAATTTTTAATTAATTGAATGTGATTTTTTTTTGGCATGGTGAGAGTGACTGTATATCGACGTATTTAAGTATATTTTTAGGAATAGTTCATACCATTAAAGTGTACCATATTTATTACATGAAATATTAAAAAAATATTTTTCTTTCATAGACGAGGAAAATATAATTACAAATCTCAAACGAACTATGAAACAGAAAAAGACAAAAAAGGTCGCATCTGGAAATCGAGCCCAGAACCTCTAAACAGGGTATTGTCCAGTAAGACAGAGGTCCTGGGTTCGATTCCCAGATGCGAGTTATACATTTTTGTGTCTTTTTGTGGTTATCGTTTTATTTGAGATTTATTAATATTACGTTCCAATATTAATAATACTCCAAAAAATATTAATAATTTATCTTTTATACAATTATTTTAAGAGCTTAAAGATAATAGAGAGTTCATTCATTATTAAAACTACGATTTTAAACCAGGATTTTGTTCAACAGTATTGTTTTCGGGAAAACTAATTTGTTTTATGTTCCCTTGTTCTGCGAGGTGCTTATAATTTAATTGCATTTTTTTCCTTATTTATGAATACTTGATAACTGTTTGTTTACTAACGTTTAGAATTAATATATTGTGAAAACAGAAAAGGTTTTGCCATTCATTATGTTAAGCATGTTGGTTTTACGGAAGAAGGTTAATGCAAACTCACCACTGCATCTTCATATTCTTGACAACATATTTCAAAATAAGTCGACAGTACAACGAGTAGGTTTATTCACCATATTTCTATTTCATGTACCAAAATGATCCGTAACACTTCTGTAGAAATTATAAACGGTTTATTTTTTTCCTTATAATTTTGAGCTATTTCTAATACTATATCTAACGGATCAATATGAAACGTATTTTTGGTTAAACCGAAATATGGCGGGTATTTGTTTAAAAAAAACATATTTAGCAATGCTTTTAAATATTGAAACGAATTGTTTGTTGGCGGATTATAATAATTCATAATATGAAATAGAATAAATTATTATCGTAGGTTTAAAGCTCCAGTCCGTCGAGAAACTACTCCATATGTTAGTATTACAAAAATACATTATAAAAGCTTGTTATTTAAAAAAATATTTAAATAAGCGCCATCTGTGAACGCGTATCACATTTCGTTTAACCTTTTTGTAATATTTCAACTTCCTTACAACAAATACTTAGTTAACTAAACTATTTTTATAGAATCTGATATAATATTTATTCAAAAGTATAATATATGTTATATAAACACCACTATTTTTTTAATATATAAATAGCAACATGTTTCGTGAGCAGAGTTTCGTTCATAAGGATACATAGTATATTGAGAAATAATCACAATAGACAAATAATAAACATCGAAATTTAATAACCTAAGAATAAACAAATTACACACATGAATAAAAATTAACAAGAGGTGTTGAAACATGTTGATATTTGTATATAAAATAGTGGTTTACATAAAACATTTAACATTCATTTTAATCGGAATGATACCACGGATTTACTTTACATGTATTGAAGAAGTAACATTTAATCGCCTAGTATTGAAACAAGCTGAACTTAAATACCATTAAAGAGTCGACGACGAAAAGTGTGTTGTAATAAATACATATGAAAGAGATAAAAGGGTTTTTCTAGTAAAACACCATGGAAACAATTTTCCACTGCGTAATATTGAAAACAGGCCTATACAATAGTTTTCAGCTTGTAGCGAAATTATTAAATTAGAAAATGAAACAGATCCCAGATTGTCCCATTGTCAGATATTCACGGTTCAGGCTCAGGGATCGTTCACTAGATGAGACACCTTCACAGAATCACAAAGTTCATTGAAATCGTTTTTGCTATGTTTAGTAACGAGATTTGAATTTCCGTGTAGGTCCTTTTCAAACCTTTCTCAACACCTTCCCCCATTCCTCCTCTATATTATTCCGTTTCACGACATACTCCGATCGGGGTTGGCTTAATGTTTGGGTTGTCTGTGAAATTTTGTGCGGTGCACATAATATAATGGTGAATTCAAGAATTCAAGATTAAATTACATAATTCCGTTTCTATTATTTTTTCTTTTTCTTTAAACATAAACTAAGAACCAAATAACCTATTTAAAATATAAAACAATATATTAATTAAATATAAAATTGATTATTAGGTTCTTAGTTTGGGTTGACAGAGAAAAAAACAAAAAACTAACCAAAAAATTCCATACAAAAACTTGAGAATTTAATAAGCTTTTAATGAATTTATACCCAATATTTTGCATTTTCCCGTATGGTAATATTTTTTCTAATTTCAAATAATCCGTAATTAAATAATATTTTAAATACCTATGCGTATTAACATTGAAGCGGAATTATTGAATTTTACTCCGTTTTACAAGCATCTGATATAGATATATATGTTTTATTTTACATTTTAATACAAAAAAAATAAAATAGTTACACTATATTAGCGGCACGTTCGAGAAAACATTGCTCAAAAGGTTGAAGATCCGTGCTTCGTCACCAGATCCGAATAGCCAGGAACATCCCAACCTTACTCTCCCTCATATTCTTTCTTACTTTAATTCCTTAATAATATAATAGAATATAATATCTTTATTGTAATTAAGTTTATATATGACTAAAATACATTTATAATATAATAATGTAAGTGTACAGTGGTTGATAAAGTAGATATTTAAAAAAAAGGAAAATAATACAATAACAGTAGGTAATATGTAAATAACAGATACATAGTTATTAGTTGAAACACAGCTAGCATGTGTTGTGGCAGTAATATTGCATATTATTTTATAATTTTATAATACCTATGAATATACCCTTATTTTAAGATATGTTGCGTAAATGATTAAATCAATAACATAGAATTTGGATGAGTGCACCGGTAAATGCTTTATATTTTAAAAATACATGTATAATATAATAATGTAAGTGTACAGTGGTTGATAAAGTAGATATTTAAAAAAAGGAAAATAATACAATAACAGTAGGTAATATGTAAATAACAGATACATAGTTATTAGTTGAAACACAGCTAGCATGTGTTGTGGCAGTAATATTGCATATTATTTTATAATTTTATAATACCTATGAATATACCCTTATTTTAAGATATGTTGCGTAAATGATTAAATCAATAACATAGAATTTGGATGAGTGCACCGGTAAATGCTTTATATTTTACATTGTGTTTAATTTTTTTTTGTGAATCGAATTTTTTTATGCTAACTGGAAGAGTGTTGAAAATTCTTATAGTAAAGTTCCTAAAATTCCGTTGCCCAAAAGTAGTATGAGTTACAGGAATTTGGAGTAAGTCTTTGTTAGTATTTAACCTCCCAACACACCCCAATGTAGATGCCATAGTCGCACTAGCAAAGTTGAGAGAAGTTAGGACTTTTGTGCGTTATTAAAAAAAAACTATCATTCAGAAACAAACAAAAAAAATTGACATGGCTTTAGTCGTGCGTAATATCGATGATGAGATAATAGAAAACAGCTGGTAGAGAAATTCTTTAAAAAACTCGACCTTTGCTATAAAAAACTCACCTTCCGTGGATTCTTGCCGGCGATAAACAATAAGCTTCGAAAACTCAGTCGAGCGGTTGTTGGAATAATTTTACTCTGAGGTTGAAAAAGTTTTACGATAGAAATAGAAAAGGTCAGAAAACTTCCCATCGACGGCTTAGCGAACTCACATTCGGAAACATTATTATTTACTTGAAGTTTTTGATCCTTTAAGCGAGGGAAAATAATATCTAAAAGAATGCATAAAAAAACAAAAAACATAAGTTGAAATGAATAATTTAGTTAATTTACTCTAAATGTGGGATGTTTCACAGAAATTCATATGTAACGATGTCATTAAATGACCAATCAGCGCATTTTTAACCTTTGAGAGGTTCCCGTTAAATACCGACTTTAGGTCCGTTTCAGCTTTTGAAGAATTTCTGATATATTCAGAAAAGCACAACAATCATGTTGTTATGCATATCAACTGGTAACAATTTGACGGAAAGCTGAAACGGGCCTAGGATCGGTGTTTAACGGGGATCTTTCAACTGTAAAAAGCAACCAAAATAGTGTGGATTGGGCATTTGATGACAATGCAACATTTGAATTTCTGCAAATCACCGCAACCTAAGCAGGTATGGTAAGCCGCAATGTTATCGCTTTTTAAAAGCATGGGTAATTAATATTTTCCAATAAAGCAAACTCAATCGAAGTTCGAAGTTCTGATAATTTCTTCAAATGATTGATAATTTTGTGGCATCATTATTAATTATATTATTGAAAATACACTTTGTATATACCACTTTACTTAAAATATATAAATATTTCTACATGTTTCGATAGCAATGCTAACATCTTCAGGAATAAATGAATACTAAAAAATAATTTCAAGTATAGAAAAATTATTAAAAATTTAAAACAATAATTTAAGAATATACGAAATATGAGTTAAAATAATAATTAGTTATAAATTATGGTTGTAATACTAAATTAATAACAAAAAGCTTAAGAAAAAATTTATTAAATCTTATGTATATCCACAAATAACCGATGTTAATAAACAATGGAGAAAAATATTATTTTTAAATAACAATACCGCAAATTTAATAATTAAAAAATTGCCAAATACTATCCAACCAGCTTTTTATACCAATAATAAATTAAAAAAAATATATTTTAAATAACAAAGATAAAGATAATATTTTGAATAAATCGGGAGTATATAAATTGACTTGTAATGATTGCAACTATTTTTACATCGGAAAGACTTGTAGAAATTTCAGTATTAGGGTTAAGGAACACCTAAGGTGTTTAAATAATAACAACTATTCTGAATTTGCAAATCATATTTTAGAAACCAATCATTTGTTTGATATAAATAAAGGTTTAAAAGTTTTACATACAAATACAACTGGTTTACAATTAGATAAATTTGAAATTTTAGAAATAAGACAAAGTGTTAATAGCGAATTAAATTTAATAAATAATCAAATATTAATATCTCTTAAATTTATTTTCATATTAATATTAATAATAATAATTTTTATTTATATTTCTAATTTAAATGTATTATTCAATGTTTTATAATTATTTTGTCATTAACATTTTTGATCTGTTACTTACCTACTTTAATTCATTTTTGTTTATGCTCATATTTTGTGTATTCTTAAATTATTGTTTTAAATTTTTTATCATTTTTCTATGCTTGAAATTATTTTTTAGTATTCATTTATTCCTGAAGATGATAGCATTGCTATCGAAACATGTAGACATATTTATATATTTTAAGTAAAGTGGTATATACAAAGTGTATTTTCGATTATATAATTTTCTGATAATTTAACTGATGGTTTAGGGAGAAATAATATGCTCAACATTAATAATACCCCTCTTCTCGTGATGAGAGAGTTCGAATGAATTGTTCGATAAGGAGCTTAATATTTGAGGACGTATTTTCCGAAAACACAAATGCATCATAACTCCTCCTCGAACTTGGAGTTGGTAGTTTCGTAATACTTTGAAGTGACAATATTATATAAGCCCATGGAAAGACCCAAAGATATTAATATTATTAAGTCAAATAATAATTTTTTTTTGATAAACTTTACCGATTCCGTATTTTGAAAGACGTTTACAATCACCAACCACTTTACCCTTTGAGAAAAATTATTAATTTTATTTTACACCAAATGAAAAAAAATTTTTTTACCCTTCACCGTACATGATTCCCAAGTATCAAAGTTAATGGTTATAGCATTGTTTAATTAATTTAACAGAGAAAATAAATAAGAAAAACATAAAACCGAGAGAGATCATTAGATACAAAGCCACAAATAAAATAAAACCGTGATATACACAATGCTTTTTTGTATTTATGAAAATTAGGAGTTCGATAACACCTCGTGTTATGTACATATTTTTCTTTATTTTGATTACGAATGTATTTAAGTTTACAAATTACTATTTTCAACTCACACACTTGCCATTGAATTTTATCTTGCTCGTGGTTCTTCCAATCCATTTAGAATTTACTAATTGGTGTAATTTTTATGATTTCCGGGAGCGCAATTTAATATTTCATACCTTTGTAGAATGAACTATTTTGTGCATTGCTTTTGCTATTTTTTTGGTAGTGTGAATTCATTCTATAAATTTATTTAACAGATTCTGTTGGATGTACAAACACGATTCGGTTGAAAAACAACAACCACATACGTTTTTTTGTTTACCTACTTAATACACGTTTCGTTTCACATCAGACTCTCCATTTCCAAGCTGGCTTCCTTAATGGGTTTTCTCCACCATTACCATACCAAATTCCTCATCAAAATATATCTGAAATTTTCACTTTTCATCTAAAATTAAATAAAGTGCCACATTTCATCGATTTAATTCCTTAAAATATTGTACAATAACATCGCTATAGAAGTCAATAGATAAGAATTTTATAATGATCGAAGTATGCTCCAGCACCACATAAAATCGTGGGAATTAAATAGAGCGTGGGGATTCCAAAGGTCTTCCCTCTATGATATCTGAACAATTCTTTAATCAGGGTGGCATCGGAATGCTAGCCTCGAAGTGCATGTTCAATAACAATGAAACTTCAGGTCAAGAAAATCGATGTGAATTGTTCCCTCATTTTTATAATACTTCCGATCACGTTTCTTAAAAAAAGGTACTGAACTATTTGTTAGGTACTTATATTAAAATTAACTTTTATTATCATGTTCACTAGGTTGAAGTATATATGTACGTATGTATAATATAACCGTAAATATCAAGGGCGAAATGAGTCCATGAAAGAGAAAACTGTTTCTTCGACCAGGTGAAGTTCCAAATAAATTATTTCGCAATGTTGGAAACGGAAAAGGGCGAAATCAATGTGCGAATTAGGTAAATACGTATTTTTTATTCTGTAAAATAAGGTCTTCAACTTGGATAATTACGATTCACATAGTTAAGTCATGCCTGAAGTGAGGTTAAGTTTATTTATGCCTTTTGCGGCCCTCATTTCAAATGGAATAATGTATGACCTAATGTAAAGTCCGCTTTGATGCAAATATCGTTGGGTCTGAAATCGGAAATCTACTCTGATTTTAAATGCCAAAGGCTGGCTCGAAATCAACTTTTTAAAAAGGATATACATTTTTTAAATATACTCTCTGCCCAAATTTGTTCAGTATTTTGTTGTTTTCGTAAAATACTCGAAGGCAGTACAAATAAACAACATGAATATTGTAAATCAAAATTCATTTGAAGATACGCATACAGAGCACGGGTGAGCTGGTCACCATTGTTCGAAAATGTAATGCCAATTTATTTTCGTGTCCGAAGGGAAGGATTATTTTGAATACGAATCGGATGGCTTCGAATCGCAAACAATCGTAACATTATGAAGAATGGTTAATATTAACTCTATTTTGTTTTTATAACGAATTTTTGAGTAGTTCGAATCGAAAGGGATCTTTATTCTCCAACAGTTATATAGCGAGACAGCTTCATATTTCTTGAACCACCTCCACACATATGCTGAGGACTAAATCACAATGTTATCAAATACGTATATGGTGGGAAAAAAGTAATAACATATTACCTGACCACCTCCAGGTTAAAATATGAGAATAATTTTCATACATTGATTGTTAGTGTTACTAACCGTATACTATGAAGAAAAAAAATGTGATGAAAATGATTTCTGATAATTTGCATTACATCCATTATTAAATCAAATCCAAACGAATAAATATGAAATACGGAAAGCATAATAATATATATTTTTTTACAATAACTTCGCACAGGAGAACCCGAGGGTAATGATTTACCTTAAGAACTATATCATCTTTGGGGATGCTGGAGGAGGGAGCCTTTATACCACTTTATTTTTTGACCGGACCGCTTCTATCACGTCCAAATTCAGACAGGTATGTTTTTGCATTAAGTTATGGTATAATTTTTGTAACAGGGGTGGTAAACGAATGATTTAACGCAAACATTGGTGATAGGTATATTATCTTATAATTTTATATATTGTAGAGATTAATATCTGATTACTCACTAACGGCCGTTTTCTCCAACTTTTCGAATGATCAACTGAGCTGCCGATCAGCCAAGTGTTTTGTTAAGTATTCGCGCTATTTGACTGTCTCCAAACATTTTTCATCTTTGAACTTCCTAAATTGTCTATGAAGTACTCGCCCACTTCTATGGAAAATATAATTGTACCCCCACACGTTCATAGTCAATAAAATGACATCAAAGTAAACACTTTCAATGTTAAATTAACATAGACGAGTTAATTTTCTATTTATTATGAATACATATTATTTGTCTTAAATATTGTTATACAAACACCATCATTTTATATTTAAAAACGCATTTGTTAAAAATAAAGTGTTACCTTGACTATTACCGATGCCGCGAAAACGGAAGTAAACCTTGTTGACGTTTGTCTTCTGTACGTTCTTTCAATTTTCAATCAGTCTTAACACGAAATCGACATGAAACATATAAGAAACATGTTTTTGACATTCTAAAACGGTTAAAAAATTCTTTTTCATTTAACATTTCGACGTAATCGACATCTACACCCTGTCACCGCCTGTGTAGCCCGATATTACCGTCAATTACTTCCGCCCATTCCACTATTTGAATTATGTCAATAATATCTCCATCGTCACTGTCTTCATATTCGCTGTCCATACCCGCTATTGGTATTACATTAAAAATATCTTCATTTTCGCTCTCCATGTTCAAAATTGTCAATACAATAGGTACAGAAAATAGTTCGCGAAACGAATGACGTTTGAGACCATAGATATCTATGACATTTGACGTTTACGCTGTCATTTGATACTGTTGACACTTTTTATAACTAGTCTTTCACTGAGGAGAACTCTAATCCACAGAATTCGATAACTTAAGATGATCCTACGTTTGACTGAGATTTCGTTGGGAAATGCGAATTTGTGCATTTGAACAGTGCTGAGGGAAAATTCCGGCTCAGCCGTTGCTCAGTAAGGTTGGGAAGAACGGCCGTAATTGTACAACTAAACGAATATATTTCTTTTTTTAAACTATGCAAGGTGGGTTCCATCGAATTTTTAATAGATGCTTTTACAAAGAGTTTGTATAATTTGAAAGTGTGTTGATTGTTGACATATTATTACGTTTATATTTTAGGACTTTCCCACCCAAGTTTCTTGGATATTAAGCTTTTAATTCCTTTTGGTGATTGCTAGTATTGGTGCTGATACCAACCCTGATATATGACAGTGAGACATGGAACTGGCAGAGGAAGGATGAAAGTAGACTGAATGCTGTAGAAATGAGATCTCTGAGACGAATGTGTGGAAAAACCATGTATGATCGTGTGAAAAATGTTGAGATTCATAAAGAATGCAAGGATGATGTAAGCGTAGTGAGCAAGATCAAGAAAGGGACGCTTAGATGGTTTGGGCATGTATAGTGAATGAACGAAGAGAGGAGTGTAAGGAGAATATATGACGGGAATAAGAATGGCAGAAGAAGCCGGGGACGTCCGAGGAATACATGGCACGATCAAGTGAATCAAATACTTGAGTTGGGCCATGTCAGAAGTCGGAATAACAGAAGAGAATGTATGAGACGCTGTATGAAAGTGAATGAAGCAAGAAGTGTATGCCAAGATCGAGTTGTTTGGCGGACCGTCCTCTCTGCCTACCCCTGCGGGAAAACGGCGTGATGGTTTGTTAATTAGTTGGTTAGTAGTATTATTTCCTTCGATAGATTTGTAATCAATTTGTGGTATCATTATTAATACATTAGTAAAAATATATTTGCATACACCACTTTTTAATACATAAATATCTACATGTTTCAGAAGCAAAGCTCCTATCATCGGCATAACCAATATACAATATATTAGTATATTATTTATCCTGATGAGGAGAGCTATGCTTCTAAAACATGTAGATGTTTATTTTGGGCACTTGAAGTGAAATAACACTTTATCGAAGGAAGCAATCACTTTGTGGCTTAACATTATAATTTAAATAAAAAATGTTTTTGTTTTAAGCCACTTTATTTTTATACATATTTATGCATTCGACCGGTTTCGGTTGGACTCAACCTTCTTCAGGAATGTACACATATAAACTAAAATTAAAATACAGAGATATCATAATGGAGACAGAGAAAGTGAGGAAAAGAGATAGCACGATAGGGTCGAATGCATAAATATGTATAAAAATAAAGTGGCTTAAACAAAAACGTTTTTTATTTAAATTGAATGAAATAACACTGCGCTATATAAATGCCATGTTATTATTATGATTAAAAACAGTGGTGTAAACAAAAATAAATTTTAATTAAGTTACTATTATTATTATCTAATTCACGACGACATGTTAAAATTTAGATTTATTGGTTAATTAAACATGGGAATTAGATTTATTATATTGTATTGTGGTCGCCTTATAGTAGTTATATCGGTTTATTTAAAAAAAAAGTTCTGCTAGGTAATTATTATTAAGCGTGCCAGCTATTTCGCCTTCCGAAGGCATTATTAAACTATGATTAAGCCATTCACAGACGATCTCTTTATATTATTTATCGTAATAAAACTCTAAATAATGTTTTTTTTTAATAAAATTTTTATGTAGTTATACAAATTTAACTTGAATACAATAAACGAAAATGTTTTATTTTTTATAATCGCAACAGCGGAAATCCACCAAGAAATAACACTTCCAAAAATATAATTTCTATGTTATATTTATATTTAAAACAAATACTCAAATCCGATTTTAATTCGATGAAACATAAGCATCGAGATAATACCATGAAACAATATTGTTTATTCACAAAAGACCCACTTTGTAAACGAGTATAAAGAATTCAGCAATAATATTTTACAGCCAACCAATTCAATCAGAAATATGACAGACGTACAGAAAATTCACGCATTTGATGGCTGACTTCATTCCACAGAATAACACAAAATTATTCGTGCAATTAAATAATCGTTTTACCTGGACATGATTTTTTTAATCCAATATCAGATTAACAATTATATTTATCTTAATCGCAGCGAAAAAAAAAGCAATGATTTAATAATCCTCCTTTATAATATCGTACACTGTAAACTTGTTTGATTGTACTACCGCACGTATAATTGAGGCGTCAAATAAACAACATGTTTGCAAACGAGTTAACGCTGCTTCAACTCGAAAAAACCGCAAGAGTCATGTTGATTTCCACACTAAAGAACTCTGCATGCAGAAAATATTTACAATTTAAAACTTTTTTACTCAGATCTCTACAAAAAAAAACTCTCGAATGTGAAATTCCGCGTTGTAAAATGTTCACTTCTTTTTGTTGAATTTACGGAAAAACGCGATTAATTTTGCGCGCAACGTCATCTGTTTCTTATTCCATGGTGCTCAGAAATGTTAATTGAACAATTTGAAAAACCATAGGCAATATTTTTTAATGTGATACAAATTCATTAAGAAAAAAAATCCTAACAGGGAACACGGTAAACCCACGTAGAAAAGCCATTTTATAAAACAAAATCATGAAAAACCGGAAAAAGCCTTTGAATGAAGTCGACCAAAAATTCATTTATTTTTATTTTTATTAACCGTATTAAATAATTTACAAAGGTGAATAATTTATGGTAATTTTCGTCGGTCGAATTAGGTAGATAACTACCTACCTACATTTTTTCATTGTTATTACCGAAATATCGAATATAAGTGTGACCGACTTCACCCCCATGGGTGGAGTGATTTCTTTACCCTTGAGTTTTGTAATTTTTATTTAAATTATGGTTTCACCGATCACGCAGGATGTAAAAGATGTATAATTTATATTAGTCATTATTTAAACATATACAACATGAAAAGCTATTCAATATAATCTCGTGAGTACCTTCATAAATCATTGTTTTTTTTTTTTTTTTGTCAAAATGTTATAACATGGAAATATGATATATATATATATATATATGGATAAGTAAAATATATACCTTTATCATTTTTCTCTTTATAAGGAACGATGTTTTATATTGTTCGTTAATATTTTTTTCCAAGAAAATCTCAGTTGTTTTTTGTATACTCATGGTATCGAATTCATCCAGCAAAATGGCGAATTTTGCAATTATACTGAAAAGTTGACATTGATGTATGTTTTTGATAAAACCGAATAAAAGATATTTTAAAAAAAAAAAACATCGGCTAATAGATTAAGCACGATAATAAACTGATAACAAGCAACGTTTTACTGAATGATGGTCTTTCACCAGGGCGAAACTGGCAGTATATACCACTCTAGAACGTGCTGCAAATATACTACATATTATATTAAATTAATAAATTCTGGAATAACGCAATTCAATCAAATAAAATTTACTTGCGCACGCCGGGATTTGAACCAGCGATCTCTGGATTCGTAGCCAAGGATCGCAACCACTCAAAACTGGATGCAATACGTACTTAAACGTGGAGAAGCTGTTTTTGCGCCCATTGCCTTTATGGTATGTCCAATCCCCTCTTCATCTGTTTATTTGTTTTTTTATTTAGTTTCAATACATCTGATTTGTCAATATTACTTCGGCAGGTTTTACACTGATAGAGAGCTATACTAAAAAAATTGGATACTAGCAACAAGTTGACGGCCTAGGTGGTTGAGTGTTTACGATCTTCAGCTACGAATCCGGAGATTGCGGGTTCAAATCCTGCGCGCAATGACTATATCGTATTCACATAGGTTCAGGCCGGTCAACAACTGAGAATTCAACGTATTTTACTCCAACATTAAAAACTAAGTTCTGTAAATTGCTACGTCAGCAACCCAAACGCATTGAGGCAGAAAAAGCAAAAATCTGCTGTGCAAGTACGTAATGTAAAATGTTCTTAAGATTATTAAAATAGATTTTTACTGCTCCTGGTCGAGAATCCGGTATAATAGATCGGAGGATAGGTAAAGATATATTATATTATTTGAAGTGCTGCGTCAGGATTTTAGGTAGTTTGACGAGGTGGCTTAACATTAACAAAAGTCACCGTGGTTATTAAATCTATACATGGATTGTATGCAAGTATTCAAAAAGGTGGGCTTGGACGCGACTGCACTTCCTCATAGCTAGAATGAACGAAATATATTAAATTATTAATTGTTTTTGTGTTTAATTCGTAGAAATCCATTTTTTTTTTGTATATTATGAAGAATGAGATAATGGTGAATGTAAGTAAGTGTAAAGTTATGGTGTTTGAAAGAGAGAGTACCGAAATAGTGTGCAATATAATTGTGAATGATGAATTCTTGAAGCAGGTGGATGAGTTTGTGTTCTTAGGGAGTATGTTTACGAGAGGTGAAAATGTTGAAAGGATATTTAAAGGAGGGTAAATAAAGGAAACTCCATAAATGCTGGAATGAATGCGGTTGGCGCTAACAAAAAAATGTATGAAGAAGCGACGCTAACAGTTCACAACGGAGTGCTGATATCAACCCTGATGTATGGTAGTGAGGCATGGAACTGTCAGAGGAAGGATAAAAGTTTACTGAATGCTGTAGAAATGAGATCCTTGAGGCGTATGTGAATACATTTTTTTACGACCGTGTGAAAAACGTAGTGATTCGCAAATAACGTAAGGCTGATGGGAGCGTGATGAGTAAGATTAAGAAAAGGATGCATACATGGTTTGACCATGTAGAGCGGATGAATGAAGAAAGGAGAGTCAGGAAAATACATGACATTAATATGAATGGACGAAGAAGCCGGGGACCCCCGAGGAAGATATGACACTATCAATTGAACCAAATACTGTCGGGCCATGTCAAGAGTCAGAATAACAGAATAGTATGTATGAGACGATGTATGATTGTGAATAAAGCAAGGAGTGTGTCTTAAGTTCGAGTTGTTTGTTGGTCCGTACTCTCAGCCTACCCCTGCGTAGAAACGGCTTGATGGTGAGTTAGTTAGTTAGATTTTCACAATAAGCAAACACATTGTGGATTGAAAAGATGATTTAAAAGAAAGGACACTTTGTTTGAATCCACTTTCATTTTTGTATAAATACGTCGACTAGTTTCGATTCGACTAATCATTCTTTTGATTAAACTACGGGAATACATATTTTACACAAAAATGGAATTATTTGCCTTTCGTGATATTTTCATCGTTTATTTTATAATGTATTGCGTGTTTCTGTTGTTATATTGTTGTCTACCATTTAATATTTTATTCCCCTTTTCCCCGTTTTTACTAAATGTACATTCACACTCTTGTTATATAATTAGTATATTTTAAGTCCTGAAGATCATTCAGTAGAATCGAAAATGGACAAAAATAAAAGTGATTTTAAACAAAGTGTCTTTTCATTTAATTTAATTATATCATATCAATGGTATACAAGCAATTGTAGGCAATAATGCAAGAAAGTTTACTGTGGGTACGGCAAGAGAACGGAGCCGGCTTAATGCATCGGAAATGTGCTCGTTGCAAATGCGAAGCTAATCGATGTACCCAGCGGAATATTATGAAGAATGTCATCACTGAGTACAGTATTTTTACAGTAGCATGTTTGTTTACTCGACAAGTTCCGCAGTTTGCCGATAAGAGCTTTGCTCCGGGTCATGATGTCTTGTTTGCGAAACAAACTATTGCAGTGACATGGGTTTTTCCATTCACATGCAGAATTCAAACACATTAAAATAGTGTATGTTCGCTTCGTTCTAAAGTGGTTGGTACGGAAAATTCTGAAACGTCGTTATTTTTTTCTCTGAAAATCAAGCTGGCAATATAAAAAAAAGCTGTGGTGGATAAGTGCCCTGAATGAGTGCACTTATCCCTCCAGGGACATTTCCGCATCGCTGCAGTATCTTTCTAGATGGAATGTTAGTGGGGAGTTATTGGAGATTTGCTCAGTTAAAACGCCTTGACACCATTTATTTTTATTTTTATGTGATACCACACAAGTCCCAGCTGCTCCCATCCGTCTGGAGCCGGTGAGACTATGGTATCCTTTATAAGGGTATGTTGTGAGGCTGAAGGGATTGCGAAGACGAAGGGAATAGGAAGGTGGAGAAGTACCTGGCTATTCAGATTTGATCACCACACATGGATAAAGTCATTTCAATCTACGTTTCGATTATTAGAATACCTGCTTTGAAGATAAATTATATTACATTACTATTATATTTCACATATATCTTTGATTAATCTATGTCATTAAGGATAATAAATGTTGCGGTCACTCATAAAAAACACAAGTATTGCTTAAATTGATAAAAATATGCATTAATCACTCGTTTATTGAGACTGAGAAGCGATCGGTAAATTTTACTCAATAGGTCCCACCATACAATCAGACGTAAAATTTTATCACTGAAAAAAAATGCTAAGCCTACCTACGAGAAAAAGGCGCAACCTGCTAGTATGAAAACATACTCATTGCTGAGAAAAAACTCAAGGAAAGCATATTTTGAAGAAAGACGGAAGAAATGTTTTACTCCTTCTTTCCACTCTACGGTTAATCAAAATAGAGAGACGTCTTAACTGTAAATGCCTCTGATACAAAAAACATGTCCAGAGTGGAAGATACTCTCAGTATCGCCCTGGTGAAAGACCACCATTCAGAATTGAAACGTTGCTTGAAATGGCTTTTAGCCGTGTTTGGTGACCAGATCTGAATAGCCAGGTATTTCCCCACCTCCCTCCCCTTCCCCTTCTCCTTCCCCTCCCCAATACCTTCAGCCTCACAACATTCCCCAATTGGGAATGCCATAGTCTCACTGGCTCCAGACGGTTGGGAGCAGTTGGGACTCAATGGGTGCGGTATTCATGTAAAAAAAAAAAAAATGTTGAACCGCGTTGGTGGCATTGAAACTTTACATTTGAGTAAAATTTGGTAACCGCTTAGCTTGATTCCTGAAAGCATTCCTACAAGTGTATACGTTCATCGTATTTAATGTATTTTTTTTTGTTTTCTCAAGTCGAATAATATATTTAAAGTATGCTGTATTCTAAGCAATACATCTGTTTGAGAACTATGTTCGCATCAACTTTCACTGCAATTTCCATAGCTGGAATGGTATCCGTATTTATTTTTTGCCGTTAAAAGAAATCGAAGAAATGGTGCATTCCTCTTTCGATAAAATAACTGAATGGAGCTACCAGTTTACAACTCGACGGCACAGGGCGGAATGCTCAACTGGTTGCCATGATCGTATTGCAGGTTCCGTCTTATTTCGAATTCAATGAGCTTATCGAAAAGCTCCCTTTAGTTCAGCTCAACTTGAACAAGTCTTTTTATGGTGAATAAAAGTGATGAAATCGCGAAGTGTCGAAGCGATGATGGTAAGTATGGTCGCAAATTTTTATGACATCATTCACAAATATTAACATCAATTCAAACCACTGAAAATCGTTTCACCATTAAATGAAATGAAAAAAAAAACTTAAGAGGAACGGCTGCGCGGCCTGTTTCATACAAAACTTAATTTTGGTTTTGGGGCCAAAATACCCATCCAAACTGAATAATATAATTTTTTAATTAAAGGTTTAGTAATAGTAATATGGATGATAAGTATTTTATTTATTTTTGTTTTACATTATGAAATATAGGCTATAAAATGAATTGATTTTTCGCGATTTTAAAGGCATCTTTAATAATTGTTTGGGGGTTAAGAGTGATTTAAAAAAAAGTTTAACCGCGTCTGCTTTGAAAATGTAATGCAGTGTTAAATTTAAAAAAAAAATATATATACATTACGGTGGGCTTTAAATTAAATTAAAAACGACAAATTTACGTTAGAACACAAATTTGACGTCCATAATTTAGAATATCGACCAGAAAAAAACCTTAATTTTTTCAAAGTTTGGTTTTATATTTTTATTTACATAATCATATTTAAATGGCAAATACAATTTTTTTTAAATACAAAAATCCCGCAAATAATTTTCTAAGTTGCCTCTAAAATTGTGAAAAATGATTTTTTTTCATGGCATATACTTCATAATTTAAAAAAAAAAAACAAAAATGCTTCTCAACCGTACTAGATATTTTCTAAACCTTTAATTTTAAAAAAAAATCAATCAGTTTGGATGGGCATTTAGTCGTCAAAAACAAAATTAAGTTATGTATGAAACAGGCACCGCAGCCGTTCCTCTTAAATAACATTCAAATCATTAGCTTCATTCAGATTGAGCCGCACAACGCACTGAGCCGCTCCCAACTAGCAAGAATGTCAATTAATACTTGAAAAATGATGGAACGACCTGAATATACAGCCTGATTTCATATGCTTTATTTACTCCTTTGGCGACTTAATTATTTATTTGCTAGTTGGGAGCGTTTTTTGTAAAGAATTTTGGAAGAGTGGTAGATTTTTATTTCATTGGATTCTATAAATAACAAATAAATCGACCTCAAAAATACATATGATTGTTAGTATGTAATAGATTTCTAAAAACATTATTCCTCTCACAGACTTAGAAACGGTGAACGACTTCATATACCAAAGCTATATAAGTGACGAAGGAGGCTGTGAAACATACCTGAATATAAGAATTTGCAAGACAAAAGACAGACGCCTTGAGCAAAATGCAAAAGATATGGAGTGACAGAAGCATAACGTACACCCCCAAGATGAGAATCGTCCGAGCGCTGCTCTCTCCCGTATTTTTATTTATTTTTAATTGAAAAACCAACAGTTTACAATACTTATTATGTATGGTAAATATATTTAAAAAATAAACTAATAATATGATTTCACTGAAGTATTTAAATTACTCACGATTACACAGTGTGAAAATATGGACACTTAGATCCAGCGAAAGGAAGCGGATAGACGCCCTCATAATATATGCTGGAGGAGAATTCTCAGCATTCCATGGATAGTCAGACGTACTAATATATACATTCGAGAAAAGCTAGGCATCCAGAATAGGCTATCAATTTCTACCTACAGAGTATTCTAAGATACACGTTGCTCGACAAACTGAGAACTCCAACCTGGAATTCGCAGCTCTCCACGCAGCAGAACCGAGAGGATTGGAGCATTATCTACCATGGAAATTGGGTTGGAGGTCACGATTCTCAGCAATGAGGAAACGACTCAAATAGTTCAAAAGCATGAAAATAAAATGAAAATTTTCTTCTCGCATCATCAGATTTTGTTAGATCATATTTCTCTGTTCTAGGAATGAGTCGATAATATTGTTGATCAGTCCTTATTTAACAAGTGTAGTCAATGTATTGAAAATAGGTTAGTTCACTACGCCTAGAAGGTTTATATTTTACAGGAGTATTTCTATAATGACGGCGTGAATAAACGCGAGAGCAGAAGCGACGATAATGTAACACTATAGTAATTACTTTACAGTATTGATTGAGCAATTTTCCCCGCGCATGGAGGCGTAAAAATGTAATAACAGTTTGATGACATAGTTTGGCTTTACATTCCCGGTACCTGTTAATAATTTTGCGATGAATTTGTCCATGACACGGCGGAAATTGAGTCTGTGGTCTTTCAGTGAACTGTGCAGCTTATCACCTTAGCGGCAGGCGCCGCCGCAGGCGCACCGGGTACGCAGTATTAACACTTTGATTGAATACTAAGCGGCGCAAAGCGTATTACATTCCTGGATATATTCCTCGTATCTGGCTCATATAATAACGTTTCATTGTATCGTGAAACGTATTAACGTTTCCAATAATCCCCATTGAACTATGTGAATTACATGGTGTATGGATCTGTTATACCATATCTATGGTCCAGTAAGTTATTATTGTACCCGTTCCCTGTAAATTTATCACAATTAAAATTAAACATCCAGTTCTCATTCAATCACGACAAGATTATAATCTAATACGGATGTGAGTGAAAAGTGTGTGTTGATAGCTAAACAATTGTAATACACTTGTTTTCTGTTTTAAAAAAAATTACATTTACATGCGATTGAAACCGTTGCTAACCACTGCTTTGCTTCTGTCACTATTAGCCGGCTACCAGCCATAAAACCCTGCAGTGGCTCCTGACGCTAGTAAATAAATAAGTGAGATTATCTCTGCAGTGATCACAAACTATTATAGAAATGGAGTGCCACTGACGGACCGCGATAAACTATCCTTTTTTTTACATTAACGACATCTGCAACCAACATGTAGATGGGAAAATCACTATGTTTGCAGATGATACCATTGCTGTTTCAAATTATGGAAACACACCGCCTTGCAAATACCGATATAAATGCAGTGGCTAGATAGCAATTTGCTTATATTAAATATCGTAAAACAAAAATCCAACATTCAGGGCTACTATTATGGGACAACCCCAAACACCTCGTCCAATTCACAATACAAGAAAATGTAACTTCAGAAATAATATAATTGAAAATACACTTTGTATATACCACTTTACTATAGTAAAGTGGTATATACAAAGTGTATTTTCAATTATATAATTAATAATGATGCTACAAAGTTATCAATCATTTGAAGAAATCAGAAATAATAATTCTCCCTGAAAGCGCGAAGCTTTTGAATATGTTAAATGTATTAATAATATTTAGGCGTTAGAGTTAATAATAACCTCAAATGGAAACACCAAATGGAAAACGTAGCTAAAAGAGTACGCAGACTGATTAATATATTTAATTAATATATTGTGAGCTATGTAACCTAATACGTTAAATACATAAAGATTTTTTTCTATACATTGCAATGGCAACATGTTACACTAACGCCTCTAGTGGCCTGCGTTGTAAAAATTGGCCTTTTCATACACTTTAAAGATTTTATAAATTACAGAAATCGAAAATTCATTAGATAAATATTATGTAATCTACTTTACTGCTCATTTACTCAAAAATGAAATAAGATTTAATATGCTTCTAGGTTTACACTAACAGTTATAAACCTCGCCGCTCGCGTTCGGTCTGGTGGTTTAAAAAGGGAATAAAATACTTATTTAATAAATTATTAGAAACATTCTTTAATTTTAGCATGTCTTTAGCATTTCACAATTCTAACCATATTTTATGTTATTTACATATGCTTTAAATATTATCATTTAAGCATATATGTATGAAGTTTTTATTTCGAATGGTTTTTGTTATCTATATTTATAATTATCTGAAACTGACACTAACAAACATACACCATATTATCATAATTCGAAAACTGAGTATCGAAAGCGTTGAGAGTGTTAAAGAACAATTTATTTTAATCGTAAACAACATTGTTATGTTGCATGTTGTACAGAGTTTCCTAGAGCTTTATATACTTTCAGTATCGCGCTAGTGAAATACCACCATTTTGAATCGAAACGTTGCTTGAAATGACTTAAGCTGTGTTTGGTAACCAAGTCTGAACAGCCAGGTACGTCGCCACCCAAATCTTTCCCCTCTCCTCTACCATCAGCTTTTTACTGGCTTCAGATAGTTTGGAGTAGTTATATTCACATAAAAAATAATGTGTTAAATACGCAACTTAGTTGTTTCAAATTTCAAACTTTGTTTGCGACGTGTTTTCTTCAGGGGAAGAAAATGTAGAATGCACAAAGGGTTTTTCAACAGAGTTCATTTCAGAGCGGAAGGTCGGAATATATGATGAACGTATTTTACATAAATTTTTTAATTTCTACATATTTTATTGAAGTTTAAAAACCTCATTTCTTGAATTTCAAATATCTCATTAGCTAAGATGGTAAAGCGGTTGTCCCGGAAAGACAGAGGTCCTGGGCTCGTGTCTCAGATGCGACTGATATCTTTTTTATATTTTATATTGTTTTTTTTTCGGTTTCACGTTTCTTTTAGGTTAATATTGTGTAAATATTATCTTCTTCTATATAAGTATTATATATTGTTTTCTATATGGAATTACCATTATCGCCATAAAAACAACACTATATTGCTGATTGAATTACCCCACAAGGTAAATTCATCTTCCTTGCCATATGGGGTTGTAATAAATTTAAGGTTATGGAATTATTTGGCATCTAATACCGCCAATGTATCAACATGAAAGCTTTTGATATGGAAAAAATAATATTTTGAAATTTTACGGTTTATTTTTAAGACCTTGGTGGCGAAACGGTAAAATCATTAAACCATAGAACCTCTCTTAAATTATCTTGACTCCCTTTTGGGAAGAGTAACTTCTTTTGTTAGGTATTCAAATAAAACAAAATAAAGATTTATTTAACGTATTTTAAATCTAAAATATTAAAACGCGTGCTTTGTTTAAATTAATTCCAGATTTTGCAAATTCCATATTTTTCAAAACAATTTGTTAAATAAAATATTATAAATGGCTTACTACGTCTTTACACATTTTAAACGCATTTGTACGTTTTTAATTTTTTTATATAAATATCCACATTAGGTACTGTAAAAAAGTATGTCGACTTGATGTAGGGAACGGAATAATAATTTATTTTCACACCTTTTTTGATGCGATTAGTTGGAATAATTTCTGAAAAAAATATCAATAACAAAATTCCAGTATTATAATGCCTCCGAAGGCGAAACAGCTGTCACGCATTAAAAAAATTACTTATCAGAACTTTTTTTTTCATAAATAAACTGAAATAATAATAATAATAGTTAACATATAAAATTTTAGTAACTAAAAAAAATAGTACTTAGGCTTTTATACAAACTTCACAAACATCAAAACGACGGAGTAATTGTTTATTTCAAAGATAGGATGGAATAAACAACATAATTAAATGAACTATGAGACGCTAACTGTCTAAAAACAAAATTCGTCACGTTATTGGAAATTTGTCACAATTCCTGGAATCACTAGACTCGCACGATTTCATGAACGAAACACCAGGAATCTGTTCATTATTGCAAACATCAATATCAACATACTGGATTCTGGAAGAGAATTTCCATAGGCACAAGAATATCAAATACCTCCCCCTTTCCTCGGATTGTCTGCGGAAATAATTGAACCAACAAGAGCAGAACATAAAATGAATAAATCAACTTCCATGCAAAATTGTATTCACTACACAATGATAAAAATGAAGAAAAAAAAACTCCACAATCATTCACCAATTACTGATCATTACACTTTAATAATTAACATTCGCAATCATCAACATCCCTACACAATATCGTTGAAAGCGCCCTTGAGGTGATTTTTCACGGCGGCGCTGTGCTTATTATCCGAATATTAACAGTATCTATCATTCATTAAAAAAACAATCACCCATCAACTCAAAATATATCTTGGAATGAAACCTACATAGACTGTGAACACCTAAAAATCACCAAAAATTGAAATCTTGGAATCATTGTATTAAACTAAAAACCTAGAAGTTGGATGGAAACTATTTATTAAACACCAATAATTAAATATGCAAAATCACGCTTCAATAAAAAACCCACATTTACGTACCATACAACGGGAATCACACCTTGCCTACTTAAATGTATAACAAAAAGGACAAGCTCTACCAAAAAGAAGATCTATATAAATGATCTACGTCATGACGGCGAAATCACTGGATATGAGGATAATAATGTTCTTCTAATTACAGCAGAAAATACTAAACAGAACCAAAAAATGGCTGGACTACCACTCACTTCCACTTAATGGTAATGAGATAAAAAATCATCAAATTCATATCTAAATTTAAAAAAAAATAGTAGGAAACCATATTATGAATATTCATGACTTAAATCATCTAAATGGGCAATGTAAATGTGTCTCATTGGAAAATGTTAATTACATAACGTATCTAGATATAAAAAAATATCGTATTTCAAAATGGACTGATCACATATTTATTTAAATAATTAAATTAAATTAAAGTAACTCACTTTTTTACAACAATCGGGAATGTCTTCGCAAAAAAATATTTGAAGGAGATTTTCACGGCTGTCCTTCAATCACTATTAGATTACGGTATTTTCGTAGGGGATAGTACTAATGATAGTATTCTTAATTCACTCATTAGAATTTAAAATTAAAATTATACTCAGAATCTCTCTAAGAACTAATACTGACAAAATCTACGACAATATTTACGTCATATCAATGATAAAACAACACAATTCTAAAATAACACTCTAATTCATTCATAGATATAAAAAAACAATCAATATCAACCACCACGCACATTAGAATCACAAGATGTACGAGCTACTACGATTACAAAATGTGGACAGAAAAGCTTCTTATGGGTCTAAACTCTTCAATGAAATCTCACTCTCCTTAGAAAATAAGAACAATATATGAAGGTGGTTAAAAAGCGTAGGGACATGGTAAATACATTTTTTTGATCCTTTGTGATATTATACAAATATTTCTAGGTGTCGAATAACTGAATAATATTTGCGTTCTTACTACAACCATATAAGAAGTGGAAAATGTAGGTGGCGCATTGGTAGAGAACTTCGCGACAAGATGATTGAACTCGACGCTTTGTATCGCTGCATCAACTAATCGATAATTTATTCTTTGTCCGCCTGGGACCGAGTATAAAGTCAAATAGCGTTATTTTAATTGGCAACATCCGTTTCCTTTCGTTTCGTTCTGGGATCCGTTCGGTGTTAAAATTTATTTTGAAATTTTCTGTAAAACAAAGAAAACCCGATTTAAAATACTTGCCGTGTAATAATAATGATTTATACCGAAAAGCGTTTCTTAAATAACTGGCTTACGTGATTTCAGCCAAGTGCGGGTACCTTAAAATAAAGTTTTCAGGAGTAAGAGTCTGAATAATCGAAGTACGTGAGTTCAGGAGGCGAAGCTCGTTTGCATACTTTATCCAAAGTAAACACACATTGCCGCTGCTGGGCGGAATCGACGTGGAATTAACGGTGTGGTGTTTCGTGCCGGGAGGGATTGGAAATATACTTTTAAGCTGGGTGAGTTATTGGGTGGTTCTTCATCATCGATATCATGGTGATGTATATTCATATGTTTAAGTAAAGCCAGCACTGAGAGCTTCGTTATAATCTCTCTTTCTGTTACACGCGACGTTTATGAGGCAGAGGGAGACATTGCAATTGATTTTCCGTCTGCTGGTTCCTCTTTCAATTACCAATAGACCAAAAGACAATTTTAATACCTACTTTCAGACACATCCTAAATTTAAATTATGTGAATCTAAATGATTTTATCCGTACCAAAAACGCTTTTTTCCATCAATTTCAACTAACCCGCTAAAAGCAACAGAGGCAGAAAATACACATATGTCTAATGCTTTTTCTGTATTATTATACACCTATTATAATAACCTCGACGGTATCTTGAATTCACAAGAGTTTCTTAATATACTTTAGGGATTTAAGTTCACATCCATCGTAAATCCCCGAGCTTTCAATTGCGGGATTTGGGGTATAATTATCGTAACTTGTTCTCAAGTACTCGTCTGAAAATAGCTTCAGCTAAAACGTTTTACTATGCATTATGTGAACAGATTATATAAAGCGAAATGGGCAACATGTTAGGTCACCTGTCAGTGGCTGAGTTAGAATTGCGTCTGGATCGTACCCAGGCATCATGAGTTCAATTCCTCGGCTCGATAAGTCCTTCATTACTACGCATTCAACATCTTTCGCTTACTGTGAGGGTTGTTGGCGATTTTCAAATAGTATCAGGTTATTCGTAGCCTATGAATGTTGTATTCCATAAATAAAAGTGTTCAGTTTATTTTCCTGCAAGAAAAACGGGTTGATGACTCAACAACCGCAGATTAAAAATAATGCTTAAAAAAAATAGACAAACATTCTCGAGAAGAGTAACCATAATAATATAATATGGATAAAATCTGAAATATTCAACTTTATTTGGTAAGATATTACATTATTTTATGAATAACTGAAAGGGCAATATTAATTTATTTGCATGTATGCACATGCTCTATGGGTCTATGAGATGTATGGGATTGAACTAACCTCCCAAGATTCTGGGATAAAAAATGTATTAACTAACTAACAATTTTTTTTTAACAATGACCCCATTTTGGGTAAGGGTAGGCAGAGAGGATAGATCGTCAAACGATTTTTTCTTGGCACACACTCGTTGCTTCATTTAAAATCATATATAATCTCATACACACTCTTGTATTATTTCTCACTAACGGTGTAATGTAAATCATGTTTCCTTTTCTCACTAACGGTGTAATAAAAATAATGTCTCCCTTTCTCACTAACGGTGTAATATAAATCTTGTTTCCATTTCTAATTAACGGTGAGAAAGGGAAACTTTTTCACTAACGATGAAATATAAACCATGTTTCCCTTTCTCACTAATGGTGTAATATATCATAAATCATTCGCTTTCTCACTAAAAGTGTAATATAAATCATGTTTCCATTTCTAATTAACGGTGAGAAAGGGAAACTTTTTCACTAACGATGAAATATAAACCATGTTTCCCTTTCTCACTAACGGTGTAATATATCATAAATCATTCGCTTTCTCACTAACAGTGTAATATAAATCATGTTTCCATTTCTAATTAATGGTGAGAAAGGGAAACTTTTTCACTAATGATGAAATATAAACAATGTTTCCCTTTCTCACTAATGGTAATTATCTTTCCCTTTCTCAGTAACGGCGAATTATAAGTCATGTTTCTCTTTCTCACTAACGTTGTAATATAAATCATGTTTCCTAATTTCAGTAACGATGAAATACAAATCATGTTTCCCTTTCTCACTAATGTTGTAATTTAAATCATGTTTCCGTTTCTCACTAACGTTGTAATTTAAATCATGTTTCCTAATCTCACTCACGATGTAATACAAATCATGTATCCCTCTCTCACTAACGTTGTAATATAAATCATTTTTCCCTTTCTCACTAACATTGTAATATAAATCAAATTTCCCCTTTAAAACGATTATTTACCTGTTGAAAAAACTTTGTGGATCTCATAATAGTCTCATTATTTATTGTTAACAATCATATTATTACCTAAATAAACTAAGCAGAGAATTACATAATTCTGACAGGTGAGCGAAGGCTTCCTAGCCCCTTTCACCCTACCTGTGTATCTATATTATTTGTATCGTGAATGTTTTATCGTAGACCCAACAAAACCCGTCGAATAATGAACCCGACACTAGGTCAAGTTGTTGGCAAAGAAAGGGTAGATACCGGTACTGAAAGAGGGGCGAAGTTTGGGAGAAATCGGGAGTGGGAGAGATTGGGTGGAGTTGGGAGGGATTCGTATATGGGACAATACACCCCAGACCCGAATAAATCCTCCCAGGACTCGCTCTTGGCCACTTCTAGACAGGAGCGGACTAAAAGGTTTATGCATAAATCCTTTTACTTACTACAATATCTGTTGCGTAAACAGGTTTAGTTGCGACATGCTCGTGTATATTGTTAGCTCAGCCGGTAAAATTATGATAAAATAACACGTGTAAGCGACACATTGCTCAATTAATCACGAGCTTAGCGTCATACAAGCGTCGCCATAATAGATTCCTGCCGGTACATCATCAACTGCGCTCGTTGATTATAAGGGAATTTTCCTGTTAATGGATATGTGTATTAACGACACGTGCAAAGCTTGGTTTTTTCTGTAAACAGGGTTTTTCATTACCAGACACCCAAAGTTCGTTGTACGTGGTTCGATGTTAAAACTACAATAAAGTCTTCAATAAATGTATAATTATTTTGTCACGTCATTATTAATAAAATTCTTACACCACTGTTTAACCGTTTTAGTGCTTTGATTATTTTGCAAGTATGTTTATAAATTGCTACAGATATTCAGCGTTTTTAAATAAATAAAATATGGTGTTTAATAAAAAAGCAATAAATTGGACAAATATCAATCAATTTAAATTTAAAAAAAAATAACTGTACAATTAAAGATTAAAATTTTATGAATATCATAGTTATAATTTAAAAAAAATACACATTTACAGCTATAAAAGATATTTAAAAAAATACAAAAATGTAAGATTATTTCACTTCAACATTGTGTTTTCCCGTGGTCCATGTAGTCCCTTTTTACAGCGAGCGCATATGAGATTAGATCGCCTTATCTCATTTGCTTTGCTGCACATATTTTCATTCATGGGAAAAAAGGTATCGTCGTCCGTAGTGCCGCTGTCATTTGATACATTATGTTCATCCGCAATTGAACTAACTTCCGACATGGTGAAAAATATCGATTCGCTTTAGGGTGTATTTATTTTCACTGGAAAAACAATATACAGTTATCAAGACACGCGCCAACTGCAATATACCAGGCTCAAATTAAACACGTGCTCTCCCGAGGACGACAAAAACATTCTAAAAATTGTTGCGCTATAGCGCTACGTCGCAGTTTACGTAACTAAAGTATACATGTCGCTGGGCCACAATCTAACGGTTAATATATTAATATCATACTAAAATGTATCCTGTGTATCCTGATGAGGGAAGATCCGTTTCCGAAACATGTTTATATTTATATATAAAACAGAGAATTTCTTATTAATTTTATTAAAATAATGCCTTTAAAAACAATAACACGCTCACTTTTTGGCAAAATTGTGTGAAAAATGGAGGGAAAATCTGCGCTAAATACAGTTAACGTATTTTTAGTAGAAAACACCAACACCTTTTTATGATTGATATTGGAAACACATATTAAAATATTATTTATAAGATTATCTTCTGAACTGATTTAATATTAAAATACATCATTTATATATTATTTAAAGCAAGTCAACGCAACCGACTTACCCGTATGTACTACTTGCAAGAGAAGTTGAGATTGAAATATTAAAAAAAAAATCAATGTTCTAAAATATTTTTTAACACATTTGTTTGCGTAATCAGTAAAATTAAAATAAAATTTTACTTTAATTTTCGGGGGAACATCTTCTTGGAAGGAAGTTTTAAAACAAATATTGGAGTCATAACACATTTTACATTACCCTAAAAAAACTATTTAGATTGACGTACTCGTAGATAAAACGAGGCTTAAAAAAACGTAAACTTATATTTAATAATTACAGTTGTAGTAGACTTTTAACCCCTTCAAATCCGAATTAAAGCTGGCAGTGGTAACAAATAGTTGATGCTTGCAGTTTTTTTTTTAATTACATAAGAAGTTATTGGAACGATAATTTGAAGCAACATTAAGTCTCAAGGGGTATGTTTCACTTATAATGACAAATTGTACACTGTACACAAAAATTAATTGATAAAAAAAAAAGTTAAAATGAGAAATAAAAACATGTCTTTAAAGGGTACATAAAAATAAATAAATAATTTAAAGGCCGCAGAAATCGAGATCCAAATGCAAAAGTTAACTTTCAAAATGTAAACATGACCACCACCTGAACGAGTAGCTGGAATCCAACGAAAAACATAACACGAAATTCAAAGCAATGTGAAAATACAAAAAAAGTCAAATTTTAATCCCTCGAGATATGGAGGAAAATATCTTTAAAATCCATGTGTTTTCAAATATATGTGTACAGCTCTAAATTCTAAAACATCCGTTCTAAAATCGATCATCATCGTTTCCCATCAACGAGTTGAGAAAACAATGAAGAGCTTACACCCTTCTGTAATGTTTTTGAAATGCGGCCCCGCAGCCCAGTCGTGACCCCTCCCCGGGCAAGGTCGGGAACGCTGATGACGTCATCGCGGATTTCTGCCAACATCACATTTTGGCGCCCACGCGCGATACTACTTGTTGAAGCTCCGAGCTAATTTATTTTGGAAATTAATAAGTAATTTATTTTCGGCGAGATTTTTCTTTTCTGCTTTATTTAAATTCCTGTCGCAAACTTTTTATTTATGCTCATATTATTATATGTGATATGTTTTGAATAAGACGTCAGACGTGAATTTGTTCGCGTACATTAGTTCCATGAGCTTTATTTTTTACGGGGTTTTTGATTTTTTAACATTAGGTGCTTTGCAAGTATTTGAGGAAAGGGTTCTTCATAATATGGTTTTAGGTGTTGGATAATATAAAAAAAGAAGTGTGAAAGTACTGCTTTGAATGTAGGTACTTTGTTAATTAGTTTGCTAATAATGGATTAACAAAAAATATTTACATATTTTAAACCACAAATATAACGCATGTTTTCCAACATATGGTTAAGAATTCTTTATTTGTATCTATAATGGGACAATTGTTGGAACAGGTAGAAATTGTATTTTTGTTTACGTGCATTACATTTATGACGGACGTAGCTATCTTCCGAGTAATAAATATTTGTATAAACAAATAACGAATATTTATGTGCAGCGAAATATTACAAAATAGTAAATAATATTTAAGATATATTCAATTTTTTATAACTTATTAAAGGTTGTGAGCCTCATTGTTATATTTAATCGTTGAAGAAGATAATATTATCACATCCCAAATGAAACACGAATCCGCAAAAAACAATAGAAAATAAAAAGATTTCAGTCGCATCTGGGACTCGAACCCAGAACCTATGCCTATCCGGGGAAACCGCTTAACCAACTTAGCTAATGAGACCAGTTCAATTTACGCCATCTACACCGATATAATACTTCAAGTTCAAGACTTGTTAATATTATCCTCTATTTAAAATCCCATATTATTGCGCCCTTGAGGTGATTTTTCACAAAAACGGCGCTATAAAAATCATCCGATTATTATTATTATTATGGAATAGAGTCTCGGATATACCTACCAGAAGACTTGTAAAATAAGTTGATAGATATCTCATATAAATAAAAATCGGGTAGGTATATAGGTAGGAATGAAATCTTTTTATTTTCTGTTGTTTTTTTCAGATTCGTGTTTCATTTGGGGTGTGTTAATATTATCTTCTTCAATGATTAAATATTTAATTAAGTTCTTAATCCAGCGGGATTGGGTTAATGGTGCGAACCCAATCTGCCGGGTTACATCAGATACTCGTATATACAATTTATAACATCAACTATATTAAAAGGAAACTGAGAAAAAAAATTAAATACAATAAAGAAGATTATAAGAATGATAGTTAATAATAATGTAAAATAAATAAAATCAGATTAGTTAAAAATCAGGATGTTGCTGTAATATGTTTCTTATAATTGTCGGTTATGTATCGTCAATCACGTTAGCGCGTTTCCTTGTCAGACGACTGAGAGAACTAATTTCAATTTAAAGTCGATTGAAAAATGTGTTAACCAGACAATTTTACAGTCCAGCGCAAACTACAAATGACACGTAGGTGGACAAAAAATATCGGGTAAATGATACGTTAAACTTTGTTAAAATGAACTCAAATAGTAATAAGCATGGAGAGTGAAAATAAACTTGTTTAACAAGTAGATAAACTGTTACAAATATAGTCAGTTCGCCTTGGAAGGAAAAAAATAAATCAGAATCTTAATTATTCATATCACAATCACTCAACAGCTAGTTACATAAACATAAAAATAAAAATAAAACTTTTCTTTCTCTTCGTAAGTTTCACAACATTTAATAAATCGTGATTCCAGTTAAGTGCAATTGAAATTCTTTGAAATTTCCCATTACAAGTATTAAAATAGCCGCTGGAAAGCGATAGGTGACTTCCTACGTAAAGGCATTAAGGAAATTGCAAGCTATTGCAATTCTATGGACGTATCTTCGGATTATTCACTGTATCTTTATCAAAGCTCCCGAGCAGGTAACATAATAGGGAGAATTACAGAGTTGGTCTATTCCACGTACTAAGCTTTCTCAGAATATTAAAGTGCATCCTTGACCATAGTAGCCTTACTAGACAAACTTTGTCAAATTTAACGTTGCCTCGTTGTCTAAAGGACGCCTAAAGTAGGAGCCTACTTAAGGGGATTTGACAGGACACTTGGGTAATGTAGCACCAACCACTCGCTAGCTTTCGTTGAAATTCATTTCCCAAAACTAAGTCATTAAAATTAAGGTCGTTATGAATTTCTCGTCATATGAAGTATCAAAGTAATGCCATAAACGGTTTATTTTAATAAAATTCGATATGTAAATTATTTAGTTATGAAAACAAATGTGTCTGCGGGTGCAACCGGTGCAAATGTGTAACCGGGATGCGATATAGTTCCGATGGTTGAAAATTACATTGACCGTATGGCTTTTGTGAGGTATCACGTGAAAAAGTAGGTTTTGGTTCTTCTACCGGTGATTCGATGAAAGGTGATCCTAAAAATACTGCTTCAGCTTCGATGGAAGTCAAAAGACATGACAAACGAGTATCCAACCTTCCTAAACTGTTGATATCTGTTTATTGAGAGTGAATCGTTTTTACGTCTCTAATGTGTGCACAACTGCTGGAGTAGCAAGATTTTGGGTTACGTACGTCCCATAAGCGTACAGTCCTCAACGGATGAAAAGCTGTGCAAACCCTAAGAAAAATTAACCACAACAAGTAAATATAGATAACATTTTAAAATGCAACAAATTTCTGATCAAAATATATTTTTTCACGAATTTAGTAAGGAACTTGTAAGCTCATTCATTCGTTAGCCGTAAAAATCAATGGAAGACGATATTAAAATAGTCAGTTTCAATGTACAGAAAAATCATACTCGAACTTGAAAAACTACAAATAGCCTATCTTTGATCGTAGAGCAATGCATGCCACTGGGATTTCATCTATAAGATGAGTCTCTTTAAGACCCAGGTTTATTTCTTTAGAAAGATGCTCCATGAGGTTTCCATAAGTATAATGCGCTAACCGTAGTTTCACGACTTTTGTGAAAGGTTTAAATCAATTCAGCACACAATCAAATATTTCATTATTAATTCAGCATTGACGAAATTGCTTTAAATAAATAATTAAAAATTTTACAAGAGTTAATTCACATTTCTCAGGAATCATATCAATATAGCATGCAAGCTCTATGGCAATGTCATGGAACGTGCGTTTTTAATAGTTAAAACATTTAACACACTTATTCATAGAACTATTCGGACGGTGATTGATTAAACTGACAAGTTAGCTGCATCAATGTCGTTACAACATAGTTCCTTAATTTTGGTGCAGACACGTTATGATCAGTGTAAAGTGACATTAGAACTCCCAACAATAACCACCCCTGTGGTTTTAGGCTGCGTCCGGCGTGCTTTGGAAAGGTAATT
This sequence comes from Halesus radiatus, assembly GCA_022606495.2. Lineage (NCBI taxonomy): Eukaryota > Metazoa > Arthropoda > Insecta > Trichoptera > Limnephilidae > Halesus > Halesus radiatus. The sequence goes on along the minus strand of JAHDVE020001807.1, from coordinate 34,388 downwards.
AATTACGAAGACCTTTTCACCGTAATTAACATCACTAGTTTCCAGATACACTCACACACGGGGCAGAGTACAATAAAGGGTTAATACTTGAATTCCACACAAGATGCAAAATAATTAAAAATATACAAATATTTAATTATAAAAAATTGCATCAAAATTTTTACAAATTAATTATAGAAAAAAAGTCCTGGTAAACCACTCTTTAGTAATTTATCAACGGGTGCTTTTTACGTTAGGTTGTTTATGTATCTAGTTTTATCAATAAGATTGTTTTCAACCTAACCTAACATAACCCAAACTAAACTCACCTAACCTAACCTAAGCTTAATCGTATCTTACTTGAGGTGGTTAACTTCCTACCCAAGCTTTACCTCACCCACCCTAAACTAATCTAACTGTATCTAAAACGGCTCTCAATCACTCTTTTCCACATTGTTCTGCTGCTGAAAATAGCTTTAGCTATGTTAAGTGACCGGAAATAGATATTTTTGAAAAAAATGGCACCTTTTTGCATTCCTTTTATTGTCATTAAATTACCGAATTGCGGGGATACCACGGTTTTAGTGTCTGAGAAGTTAAAGCTCTTTTGTTGTCTAACATATTACAAAAATTGTTTGACAAATCATCTTAGTTTTCAAACAAACTAATGAAATTAAGGTACAATCACTTTGCGCCCTAATTTATTTACATGAATCATATTTTTGTGTATCACTTTGCGACGTTGATATCGCCAGTAATATTTTAACGTCGCCGTTTGAAAGTGAAGAAGACATTGGCTTTAAATTCGCTTAATCTGATTTTATTAGTGCAAGCAATATTGTAAAACCCATAATTTTCCCGGCGCAGTTTACTAGACAACTTTATCAAACAATTTACTCCGGATGGAAATATCAAGTGTCCAATTTATTTTCAGGGTTCTCATTTTTCATTGAGCAAATAAAGTACAGTTTCATTGAACGCTGTGAAATCGAATTTAAAACTTATTTCCATAATATTCATCGGAGCGTAACATTATTTGCATCCAGAGAGTTCATTTTTCATTTTTTTCACGATTTGCGGCACACTCCGTTTCAATTTTTTTTTATTAGATGGCCTTTTATTTTTCCAATATGGGCCACCGTGGCGGAGTGATAGAATGCTTGACTGTGTCTAAAAAGAGCATTTTCGGACATTTTTTCAGGGAGTCTCGGCATGAATAAATTGCTACATTTTATGGTTATGTATCAACTTTATTGATTTAAATTATATATACTCGTATGCGTAATGGTACTTAAGTATCTACATCTTTAAAAAAAGAAAGAAACAGACTATTCATTATATTTTTATTATATTTTATTTATTTTACGCCCATTGAGCTTATATAGAGTAATATATCTTACAGTTTAAACACAGGAATTGAAAAAAATACAGTGATAATTGTGGTATACAAAATATAACGGTGGTATGAGAATACAATCTACGGTAACAAAATAAACACTTTTCTACGACGATACGGTAATGTTAGAATTTATATGTTGAAACATTATTAACATTAAGGGTGTGAAAATAGGAAATAAGGATACAGTGATCAAGGAGGTATGTAAAAAGTAAATAGTGATATCAGAAAAAAACAATATAAACACTTTTGTATGACGATTCTTTGATTTAAGATTTTTTTAGAAGTTCAAAAATTATAGCCATTAATTCTTTGTTTCACTTAAAACAATGTTATAGCTAATGCTAGCAAGGAAAAAGTCAAACACACAAAAAGTATTTTAAGCCGGGTCGTACCTAATCTTAACCATCTATGGATAATAAAATTCAGTAATATATGATATATTTTATAAAATTAATAAGAAATGTTTTATATTAACCACCATTTAAAATATAAATACTAACATGTTTCGTAAGCGAATTTTCATACATAAAATAGTGGTTTATAAAAAACAATTGCAATTAATTTTGTTAAAAATGACACCAAAAAGTAGTTTTACATTTATTAAAGAAGTGAAGATATTCCAATTTAAAATAGATGAATACAAACATATTTTGGCTGTGTCAAGCATTAACTTTCGTATAAAAACACGATTAAGTTTTTTTTCCATTGGAGCGCACCATGATGTGACCCAACTGAAGATTAATAAAAATAAAAGATTTCCATGAAACTCCATAAAATTCTTTTTCATCAGATAAAAATTACATCGCTTTTATATAAACAATAATAAATTTACTTCGTCAGTTTAAATTTGATCTACAAAGAGGGTAGCCCGAATTTCTTGGAAGCGTTTTAGTCTTTAATAACTCGTAACATTTATTAAAATAATTGAAGTGATCTTCCACAGAATCATAATTTTAAAGTCGTTTATTTAAACAAATAAATTCTTCTATTCCTACAGTTTTCTGATATCCGAATTAACTAACAACCAATTAATCATCGTGTCGATTCCTCGTAGAGGTAGGCAGAGATGACTTACCGATAAACAATTGGGTCTTGGCATACACGGGTTGCTTCATTCACATTCATACCTGCACTTTCTCATACATATTCTTCTGTTATTCTAACCTTTGACATAAATTAACTCAAGTATTTTCTTCACTTGATCGTGAGATGTTTTCCTCGTACGTCCCCGGTTTCTTCTTCCATTTAAATAAGTGTCAGATAGTTTCATTATACTTTTTTCTCCATGCATCTGCTCTACTTGCCCAAACCATCTAAGCGTCCCTTTCTTAATCTTATTCATTACGCCTTGTATTTTTTACGAATCTCAACATATTTTACACGGTCATAATAAAAAAAACATAGCATTTATACAACGCTGTTTTGTGTTGTTTCGCTTCAAGTGTGCTTAGGTTTTACCTTGCATGGTGTTACCATACATATGCCTCAAGGATTTAATTTCTATATCAGTCTACTTTTATGCTTCATATGCTAGTTCATGACTCAGGATTGGCATCAGCACCCCATTGTGGACCGCTGGATTCGCTTCTTTAGACAATTTTTTGTTGGTGTCAATGTAGCTTCGCTTATTTGGTATTTTTTTTTATTGGCCCCAAATGGCGATAATCGATTACATCATATTGTCTGCAATGGCTGCATCAACTCAAAAAAAATCGACGTTTACCTATCCTTCCTTTAGAGAAACAATTTTTAAAATATGTTTGTGGCGATAAAACTTAAATAGAAAATAAGAATAATATAGAAGCTCTCAGAAACAGAAACACTGGTGTACATAATGGTTTTATGTGCGGATCGAACAGTCTATGTATTCTCTTGTGCCTTGAAGGTTAGCGAGTGACTCATAAATACGTAATATTAGCTGTTAAGTCAGGGTTGTCTTGTGAGACAGGGAGCGCGTCGCTGTGGGTAAATCAGGTTCCCACCTACTGCGTCAGTGATTTCCACACAGGATTCGCTCGGAATGGCGTAAACGCGCCAGTCGTGACAATGAATTGTGTATGAGAAATAACCTTACATCTTAGGAGCTTGCAGGCTTTTTGTGAGAATCTCGGCTTACTGTCTCCCGGGATAAGCGGGATTGCCCGCTATTCTGCCAGGCTAATCCTCCAGCTAACAGAAATTACCTGTACTGCTATAAATACTTCGTGGAAAGCAGAATTAAAACTAAGAGAAAAGAATACTTTGTATACGTATTTATATTGACCATGCATTCTTCAAAAAGCAATGGAGCAGATAGTTTTTCTAAGAAATAAATGAATTACGGGTAATAATAGGAAAAGAAATATCGTGTATTTGCGGAAGGTACCCACCAATTTTGCCAATTTTATTCTCTGCTTAATTAAATTACAAAGGAAAAAAAAATCGTTAAATAAAATATTTTAAAAAACGCTTTGTTTTAAACTACATATTAATTAAAAAAAAAACACCAACCGGTTTCATTTAGCGGGGTAAAACTTAAAACGTTTTAAGTATTACCCCGATAAATGAAACGGGTTGGTGTTTTTTTTATTAATAAGAGGTTTAAAACAAAGAGTTTTTTATCTAACAAATATGTCAAACCGCAAAGTAATTACTTTCTACGAAAATAGATAAAAATTAGGTCTATCGCGTTTTGAACGAACATCATATTTTGCGAATCAAATTCATAGGTTTCCTAAGAAAGTACTCTGTTCTAAAATATAGTATACAGGTATCAGGGGATGTACACAAACTTTCACTAGCAATTCATGACCTTATTAGTGTAAAAAAATATTAAATGGCATCTTGTTCTCCGGTGACATTTTGTCGTTATTGTTTTTTTTTTAAATGCAAATAACAAAAGAATAAAAAAATCACAGAAGACCAAAAGAGCCTGACAGGAGAGTTTTTTAAAAGGAGAAATCAACGTTTTTCAGTTCAAACAAGTTCAGGAACCGCTGATTAATCGTATTTAACACCCTGTATAATTCTTGTGAGTTTTCTGACGTCGAAATATTCTATAAAGGTGCCAAACTAGTTCAGTTCCAGGGTTGGTCTACCAGAGAGCAAGATGTAAACCGTTGGTTTTAAAGCCATTTTACTCGACAACCCAATTAGTAATAATTATTGATATATATAATTCCCGATAATATGCACATACAAGACAACAACTTTTCCATATATTCGAAGGAGCTCTTCATATCTTGACGGGGCTACTTCATTTAGGATGGATCTTTTACGTGAGTTTATGAGTGTGACGGAACCCGATTCTACCAATGAAGCCCTAACTTTTATGAATAACAACACCGCTTTTAATATGTTGCCGACATTTTATTTCTTAGTTTCGTATTTATATTTCAACGTGTCACTTGATTTAGTATGACCTATTGCAACTACTGAGGAAAATATAAATAAAGTGACTAGTTTAGGCAATCTTTAATAATGTGGCGATTTTTATTAAAAAAACATATCTGAGCACTGGTATCATTAAGCCTGTTGGCCTGTTAGCTGTTTCCGGAACTATACATTCGTTTTCCGACTCCGGCCGCTCTGCAATCCGAAGAATCATTCAGTGTCATTAGCAAAAGCATTTCTTCCGATTTAATAAAATAGAAAATGTACAACTGTTCCAATAACCCACTCATTAAATTCTCGAGTCGTTTTTATACCATCATACAGGTAAATAATATTAGTATTTCCAATCTTCACTGTAGTATATTTGGTGACCCCCTGACGCTTATTATTGAGCCCGTTTGCTACGATTTAATTTAAGATTAATTAAAATTAAAATATAAATCTCTGAACCGACACTGAAATGGAGAGCGGCATTGTGAAATGGATGTCCCAGGGAACAATCAAACGTAAGGACGTTTTTAATCATTTATATTTGGCCATTTGTCCTTTAAATTCAAAATATTTTCCAAAAAAATCCTACGTAAATAAATCGCGGGAAAACCATTACTCTAATTGCGCGTAAAAACATCAAAGATCTAAATAATCCATTGCCCAAATTAAAGAATTATCTAGCCCAAATGATTGTCATAAATAATAACTAATGCTATTTATAATTGCAAAGTTAGATTTTGTTCCAAGTAATATTTTCTCCTTAAAAACTGGCTTAATGACTTCTGTACATTTATAAAAAACATAATACTATCGGCTTGTAAATACCCACGGCAGATTTCATCACATAATCCGTGAACACACGCCACGTGTCAAAAGAGCCTGCCGATCCAGTTTGGAATTCTTATCACATCACAAAATATATGTACGTGTCCTACGTGCCATTCTACGCTTTATCAGAATTTAAAATTTAAACGTGAATGCGCGAATTGAATAAGTTGCAAATATAAAATTACATTTCCAACAATATATTCATGCCTTTCGACAATGTAACAAATTCGCAACACGTATATTAAGTACAATGTTAACCGTATTTATAAATTAATTAATCTAATAATAAAATAGTCTAATTTAATCATTGTAGAAAATAATTTTAACATAACCCAAATGAAATATGAAAAAATGACAGAAAATAAAAAGATTTCAGTCGCATCTGGGACTCGAACCGAGGTCCTCTGCCTATCTGGGGCAACCGCTAAACCAACTTAGATAATGAGACTAGTTCAATTTAAGCCATTTTAAAAAATGGATAATAATATTAACAAATCTCGAATTTGAGATATGATATCGATGAAGATGGCATAAATTGAACTGGTCTCATTAGCTACGTTAGTAAAGCGATTGCCCTGGAAAGACAGAGGACCTGGGTGTGAGTTCCAGATGCGACTGAAATCTTTTTATTTAGTCATTATTTCCGTTTTCATATTTCATTTGGGTTATGTTAATATTATTTTCTGCAATTATTAAATCTTAAAATTAGGTTTTTAAATCTCAATAAAAATAATTAATAATTAAAAATTTAAATAACCTAATTTATTTCACGGTTCATTTATTATGTTATTATTAGTATTTTTTATTGTCGGCGCGACAATAATTTATTCGCGTTGTGATAAGCACATTAATTTATTACGGTAGAAATGATGTTGAAAGATATTACAATTTAATTTGAGAAATGCGATAGTTAAAATAATTCTACAAAAACCGTTTATTCATATTTAATTTAATTTTAATTACCATTTTTTAATGTGATTACCACACAATAGTCCCAACTGCTCCCAACCGTCTACAGCCAGTGATACTATGTCATCCCCAATTGGAGAATTTTGTCAGGCTGAAGGTGTCGAGGAGGGGAAGGAGATGGGAAAAAGGAAGGTAGGTAATTACTTAGCTATTCAGATCTGATTATTAAACAAGGCCAAAACCATCTCAACCAACGTTTCGATTTTGAATTTCGGTCTTTCACCAGGGCGATACTGATAAGATCTACCGTTTATAACATTATTTATTAACTTTCAAAACTACTGTTCTTGTCGAAGGTTGATTATTGGTTATTTTAGAAAAAAATTATAATAAAAAAGGGTTTTGATTAAACCACTATTTTAATTAATAAATTTATTTAAGTTTCGAAAACAAATGTTCTTCGCCAGGAATAAATAATGGCTTAAACCAATCATTTTAAAAAATATTTTATTAAAAATGAGGACATAAAGTTTATTTTATTGAAGAAACAGGTTTTTATTTCAAATTTAAAAATGTATCTACTTGGTTATTTAGCTAACTTTTCACCGCAAATACCACTTGCATTAAAAAAAACTCTTAAGGGCCATTAGATTATTTTTTTGATATTTAAATCGTATTATATATGTGTATATATAACATAGGAATAACAATTAATTAACATCAACCATCGGCAACCAACAAATTCAAGGAAAATATAGGCAAATACACGCAATCAAAGGCTAAAAACAAAAACAAATACAACATTCACCACGAGCATCAAAATAATCATCTGGAAATCATTTTGGTAATACATAAATCGATACTATTAAAACACGGTGGATTTCAGTCCTCAATGTCAATTTTTCCGAGCTTAGAAATTATTTATATCATAAAATAGTTAACTCATAGTATAATCGTCAAGGCACTAATACATCCCCTATTCTTGTGACGATCTAAAACCCATCCCTTCCACAAACGCCTAAAGGGTTTTGTCCCCATTTAGCGACTTTGGTAACTCGATCCACTGCACTCTCTTTTTACTCGGCCACTATATCTGTTAATGCTCGCTCTGACTTTGTTTGTCACGACCCACATGACTTAAACAATTTTCACAGTACCCTTAGTGAAAATGTTTCAAGACAGTTTATAAGTATCTTCACCAACGCAACAAAAAGGTCGTTATAACGCCTATTTTTTATTTAATGTAAATATATATATTTTTAATATTTATGGCGAATGGGGCCGTTACATTGAGTAGTATATCTTACAGTTTGATCAGAAGTATTGATAATAAAATAAAGTGATAAGGAGTTATATAAAAATATAACGTTAGTTTAAGAATATATGGTTTCAATATAAATATTTTTGCATGACGATAAAAAACTGCCGATACCGTATAATAATAATAGTTCTTTATTCCAGAAGGTATGCAGGGGTAGTTCAATGCAATACGTTCATCTGTGATAATAATACAAACAGATAAGAAGATACTTTCAGTATCGCCCTGGTGAAAGACCACCATTCAGAATTGAAACGTTGCTTGAGATGGCTTTAAGCCGTGTTTGGTGACCAGATCTGAATAGCCAGGTATTTACCCTTTTCCCCACCTTTCTCTATCCCTTCTCCTTCCCCTCCCCAATACCTTCAGCCTCACAACATTCCCCAATTGGAAATGCCATAGTCTCACTGGCTCCAAACGGTAGGGAGCAGTTTGGGACTCTTGTGCGGTATTCATATAAAAAAAAAGATAAATAAAAACAGATACGTAAAATAAGACGAAGAAAAAATAAACTTATAGAAAAATATGCTAAATAAGGACGCCATGAGCAGTCCGATATCCCGGTGTTAGATGAATTCTTCATGGATTATATGCTAGAATTTATCGATTTAAAAAAAAAAAAATTAAAGTAAAAAGTTGCCGACTATCGTAGATATGTAGATGACATTCTAACTATCTGGACAGGAACACACAGACAAATAGATGTTTTTCTGAAATAAATTAATAAATTAATCCAGTTTACAATGGAACTGGGGGGGAGTAAGATCAATTTTCTTGATATAGGCATCGACATCATTAACAATAAATTAGAATGTTCAATCCACAGAAAACCAACATATAGCGATGACATTATACACAACACATCTTGACACCATATTTCACATAAATTATCAGTATTTTATTCTCTCATTCACAGACTTTTACATGTGCCCTTGAATTATGTAAATTACAATAATGAATTAAGGGCGAGAGGGACGTTGGAGAGTTATTATTTGTTAATTCAAAATAATGATATTATTACGATAAACAAAATGTTTTTAAATAGAAAAATATTTATTGAATTTTTTATAAATTTACATGGGCTTAGCATTTATCAAACTATAACCAGAAATATTACTTTTTCTGACCGTCTCATCGTATGTTTTACAAAATATTTAAAATACGAACATGATTTTTAAAGTGGAGAAAAGTATTTTTAATCCTTTATCGTTGTGTTTTTGTAAATAAACGTAACCAAAGATTTGTAATCCGCATTAAAAAAAAAAAAATAATAATATTAAAGTTACGTAATGTTCATGGAATAATTAAACCACACAGTGTTCTTTTTTTAATTTATCAAATCGACAAGTTACAGAAAAACCTTCAGAGCATTTTTTAAGGATACTCAACTTTTTAAATGTTTTTGTAAAACATGCGTAGAACGGTCATAAATGTGTAATATTTCTGATTATATTTTGATAAATGCTAAGCTCATGCAAAAAAAAAACGTAATAAATATTTTTCTCTTTAAAAACAACATGTTTATCGTATTGCACAATAATATTATCATTATTTCGAATTAAAAAATAAAAACTCTCCGTTGCCCCTCTCCCCATTAAATATTAATAAATATTTGACAAGTCAAACATTTTTCACCAATAAAATGAAGACATAATTTGTTTTTTACCAAGTGAACTGGTCTAATTGTCCGTCTTATTACACAGGTCAAATAGGGAGATCATTCAAAACCCACATAAAAGAACATTTTACAAACTGGGTGAATGATAAAGGTGAATTGCCGAAGTAGCGTCACACCTGTTAGAAAACAAACACTCGTTTGACAAAAACAAAGACATTAAAGTTCTCCACTCTTGTAATAAAGGTCATAAACTAGATAGGTTAGAATCATTAGAAATAACCAGCCTAACTAAAAAATAGACCCCAACTTCGTAATGAATAAGCAATTAGAATCATTCGCCAAATCTCCGCTCCTGTATCCATTATAATATTTTTTTATCATATGTTCTTAGTAAAATATGTATTCTGTTGATATAAATCCCAATTATAAGATTATTCCTAAAAACGTATCAATCGATAATTCCATATCATAACAATTGTAATAATGATATTAATTAAGAATTGAAATGAAAATAACGACATTAGGTTGTTAATAATTCATATTACTTGTAAGGTATTCCCCAAACAATATTAAAGTAAGCTATAAACCAGTGGTAATTAAGCTTACTGAGAATAACCTAAATAATTAGAAAGTTGGCAGTCAAACACGACTTAGTAACAAATGTAAAGAAAACCCATATAATAGAATAAATCCCTCGTAGTCTCTCCCCCCTCCTCTTCCATATGTTGTGTATATAAACCGTGGATTAAGAGATGGCTTTAAAAAGCTGAAACCGGTTACGGTAAAAAATAATAATAGTGGAAATCAGGTTTTAAATGTGTTTTATTATATTATTATTAAAATGTGATTCCACCATGAATAATCAGTTTCAAAAATATAAAATTATTTAAATTAAACACCATGAATAATCAATTTCAAAAATATAAAATTACTTAAATAAGTTCATTCGCTAAGAGAGAAAAAAATAAACATGTTTATGGTGGATATTTGACGGTCTCCCGTCTCCAAAAGGCTACCAAAGAAGACTCCATCCATGCAGCCCTGGCAGTAATGATGGTATTCTTGGGTTGCCATACTCTGCACCATAAGCTTTCCATGCCGTGGCGGAGAAATGCCCTGAAAGAGTGAACTCGTCCTTTCAGCAATATTTCCGTAGCGCTGCAGTATCTTGGTAGACGGAATGGTTGGCGAAATACATTATTGTAGGTGACTTTTATCTTATGACATTGGGATGCAGTTCTGATCTATACTGAGGTATGCAGAATGTTTTGAACAGTATTCTTTTGATGTTTGTGCTGCAAAAGTGAAAACACCTTTAAAATACTTTCGACTAAGTTTGATAATGGGAAATATTACACGGAAGAAGGGAAAAGGAGGTATAGTATTTTATGTGTTGGGTAATGTTTGGTTTGGTTTTATAATAATAAAAAAAACGCTATACAACTCTATTTACAAATTCGTTCTCCTAACTAAAAAACTGTCCAAATTGCATGCATTACTGTACTCCTACATAATCGTTCTACTCCCTTAAAGAATTTTAAACTTTTTATAAAAAATACTTACAAAATCGCTCTACTAACTAAAAACTGTCCATACTATTATACAACTACTTAACTCGTAGTAAATTAGGTTCTCACACTATCGGGCTCAGTAAAAGTGATTATTTTTCCACTGGTCTTGTTTGCGTTTACCCTTAACAAAGGCGAACCGATAGAGCGGAAAGAAAACTGTTGATTTGCCGTCGGAAGGGCGGATCCTTCACAGTGGAGAATGGGTAGTGAAATGTAATTAAGCGTCATTGTTCAAAGCTTCAGAGGCCTGAGAATTAAAATGGTGGACCTTGGGATAGTTTTGTTCTTTATAAAAGAAATTCATCCCGAAGTTCCGCTGAAAAGGTGGATAGGCTCTGATAACACAATTAACCTAGCTTAACTTTAGTCTAATAGAACCCCTTGTGACAACTAAGCTAAATAGTGTACATTTTAACGTTCGTGTGAAATCTGAAGCAAGTAAAATTCTTGAATAGTGAGCTCTAAAATTATGAAATTAGCAAACCTTTTGTTTAAATTGGAACTTTTACAACGTTAATTATATTCAAACAATATGAATTACAAATAAAACATGGAAAGGAAAAACAAATGGTGGGAACGGGATTTGTTTTCTTTTCCAACCCTTTTTTCTAAATTATTTGGTTGAATTATATTCAATGTAATATATTACATATACAGAATAGTGAATCTTCCCTATAAGCATCTGTGGATATATGAACATTTAATGACTAAACTTAGTATATAACCAACAACTTTGAAATTATTTCGTAAGGGTATCCAGAGAGGATGGATCACCCCACATTTATGTCTTGACACTCGTCATCTCCTACTGTCTATTTTAGAAAACGCGCTCTATCGATCATCAGGACGTGAAAAGTTGACAACATCATTTTTTGTACTTCTTCGTCATTTCGTTCATCACTTGCCACGCGTAAAATAATAGACTAGGAGAACTTATAATAAGTAACATAATTTGAGTATTAAATTATAAATAGGAATGTTTAGGTAGTCTGTATCACAAAAAAACACAACCTAAATTGAATAGAATCAATCATAGACTGCGTATGTACATACATTTGAAAAGTCTATGGTATGTAATGTAACAAAAAAGGAAAGACCTGAGTCAATTTTCTCAAATATTGAATGTGTTCATTTTAAAAGTGTAATAAACTAAAGTGTTGGAGTTGGTTTTGACAGGGGGATTATTGGAGAAAAAACCCAATTTAGGAGAAAAAAAATAGCAGAACAGGGGAGAGAGAAATATTTGAGACTGGGAGTCGTTGCTCCGGGTTATGGATCATTCGAAGTAAAGTTTTGTGGTTGTGAATTCTGGTAATCTTGGTGTTATTATAAGGTGAAAATAAGCTTTCAGGTAGGTTAGGTTGCAATCCTGGTAAAAGTAAATTTTATTCCAATGTGGTAGTTCACATTTCATTCATATGAAGCATTATATTGTGGCATATTCCAGAGTGGTAGTCTCATTATTGCCCTGGTGAAAGGCCTCTATTCAGAATCTAAAATTTGGTAGAAATGGTTTTTGCCGTGTTTGGTGACCAGATCAAAATAGCCAGGTACTTCCCCACTTTTCTCTTCCTATTGACTTTCCCTACATCACCCTTCAACTTCAAAATATGTCCCAATTGGGATTTCTATAGTTAGTCTGGCTACGGTTTGTAGTGAGCTGTTGGAATTTTGTGGAGTAATCAGAATAAAAAAAAACCCCGAGTTTCCCCCTTTCCTTCACTGTAATACAGTCGTTGCATTGCATTCGTCCGCCATCTATTGCACAATTGTCTCTCAAAGTGTTAAGTTTTGAAGCGTATTTAATTTTAAAACTGAAATCAAAATTAAAGAACATAATTTCCTTCGTTCGTACGTCCATTCATGAATTTGTAAAAAAGTCAATTGTTTTGTTTATTGTTTCTATTAAAAAAAAACGACCTTCCATAAACTCTTATTTAACCCAGTATCTCATTTCAGTGCTGAGATACTTCGTAACAATGAAACATACATAATATCTGCAAATTTATACATTAGATTTGTTTTATTGTCAAAATGATGAAATCAGTAAAAATTGTTAAAATTAATCGGAACATTAATAAAAATAAGTTATTTTCAAAGTTAAGCCCTCTGTAATATCAAGCAACATCATATGACTAGAGTCGAATGGCGAGAGACCGGAGTCACTAGAGAGTATTCGAGGAAGCCATATCCCAGATGGGAAAGTAGCGCCATAATGATGATTGTCAGAATCGAAATGTTTCGATTTCTCAACTTGACAGTCATCTCCAAAAAAATACTTCGATTACGGACATAACTGGCTTTCACCGTGGAATGTAGCGACGAGACGATGATTGTGAGAATCGGAATGTTTCAATTCTTCTTATACGCAGTCAGCTTGATATCGACACTTCGTTTATGCGTTTATGTACATAACTAGCCCGCACCGCGCCGCCGCAGAAATATTAACCAAAAATATTATGTAGTGATAATGTAGCGCATTGCATCGTAACCGACCGCGGCCCGTCGACCGGATTTCGCCGTGAATTGAAGAAGTTTAAGGGCAGTGCTTCTCAACCTTATTTGTGCCATGCCTCACTTCAACGCTTTAAAAATCTACATGCCTCCTTCCTTAATAAAACTATGATTTTTGCAGCGACGAGAAATGTTGCGATGGCAAAAAAAAATAGTTCAGACTAATATATTTAAAAAAATGTCTTCTAAAGATTGGTATTCGCTTTGTGGCGTCATTATTAATAAATGAATTAAAAAATACTTTGTATTCACCTCTTTATTAATATATCTACATCAACATGTTTCGAAATCGATGCTTTCTTCATCAGGAATATATAGAACACTAAAAAATAATAATTTCAAGTATAGACAAATGATAAACATAGAACACAATGATAATGTATTACTCCAACACGGGTCGTGTTGACATTTGCGCTAGTGTTGTAATCCCATATTAAAGAATAGTCAGGGTTATAATATCGAAATAAAATTTCGAGCCACGGTTTTTTAACATAAAATTTAACAAATATTAATAATTTATGATTTGCGCATTACCCCCCGAAACATTAAAATGTCCCCATGTAGAGCATGCGCCCCACATTGCGAAAGACTGGTCTCGGGGTTAAGCTGCATAACCGCCATTTTCCATTACGCTGCTGTAAATAATAGATACGGTAAAACAGCTTAGGCTGAAGATTTTATTTTGGTAGCGATTTACCTTACAGGCGATTGAGAAGATTTATTACGTTAGTCGATCCAGATAGTTTATACGTACGATATTATTCAATGTAACCCGATCGGTATCCAATGCTCAAATAGTTTTAAACTTTGAGTGGAGAGGTATCTTCGGTTAAATTTACTAATTAACATAAATAAGGATTAATATAACATACGAACGTTATATATTCGTACACATTTCAATACCATCATCTAGACTTTATGTTGAACGGCTGCGGAGCCTGTTTCATACATAACTTAATTTTGGATTTGAGGTCAAAATACCCATCCAAACTGAATGATTTTTTTAAAATTAAAGGTCTAGAAAATATACAGTACGAATGAGAAGTATTTTATATATTTTTGTTTTAAATTATGAAGTAATATAGCATGGGATAAACATAATTAATAATTAATTAACTGAGAAAATTATTTGCGGGTTTATTGTACATTTTCATAAATTATCGTATTTGTTATGTAAATATGATTACGTAAATAAAATTACAAAAATAATTTTTTTTTAAAAACGTTTTTTCGGGTCAATATTTTAAATTATGTACGAAAAATTTGTGTTACAACGGAAATTGGCCGGTTTTAATTTAATTTAAAGTCCACCATAAAGCTTATTTTATTTATTTTTTAAATTTTTAATTTTATATTTCATTATATTTTCTAAGCAGACTGGGTAAAACTTTTTTTAATCACCGTTATTTTTTTTTATTTATATGAATACCTCACAAGAGTCCCAACTGCTCCCAACCGTTTGGAGCCAGTGAGACTATGACATTACCAATTGGGGAATGTTGTGAGGCTGAAGGTATTGGGGAAGGAAGGAGAAGGGGGAGAGGAAGGTTGGGAATACCTGGCTATTCAGATCTGGTCACCAAACACGGCTAAAAGCCATTTCAAGCAACGTTTCAATTCTGAATGGTGGTCTTTCACCAGGGCGATACTGGGAGTATCTTCCACTCTGGAACGTACGCAAATATCGTTATCCCCCGAATTATTGTTAAAGGTGCCACTAAAATAGCGAAAAATCATTTTTTTTAATGGCCTATATTTCATAATATAAAACAAAAATAAATAAATTACTTCTCACCCGTACTAGATTTTTACTATACTTTTTGATGAAAAAAAAGATCATTGGCTTTAGGTGACTATTTTAGCCTCAAATCCAAAATTAAGTTTTGAATGAAACAAGCCGCGCCGCCGTTCCTCTTAAGGAACATGCATCACATGAGCTAGATAAATGCGAAAAGAATTAAGTAATAGTTGAACACTAGTAGAAATTGTCCGAATATATTATTAGTCTCAAATGTTTCGGTATACTTTATTTTGCCTTTTTAACGGCTTGGTTATTTATTTGCTAGTTGAAAATGTGTGTTGTGCATTGTATGGACTGTCTGGATAAAGGTATTCGCATTTATCACATAGGTACCCTAATGCTCACCGTGTTGTTTTAGAAACGGAATGCTATTTGAAGAAGACATTCTATTTTTCGTTAAGATTTGCTGCATGCAGAAATTTCGTACAAAAAATACATATTTGATTAAAAACTTATGCATACGATAATCAGGAATGCATTGTGCCTCCCACGGAAACTAGTTTCAAAGAACTCGAAAACTTCCATTGTTATTCCAGTAATATGTTATTCCAACATATGAAATCACCATCTTCGCATTGCATTGACTCGGAATTCAATTCACATTAACTTCAAACTCCAATTCAATCAAGGTCTTTAGAATATTTGGAATTAATTAACATTGAGAATATAATTAATCGAACCTTAGAACATAACACATATAACTGTCACAAATACTGCCAGAGGAATCCAAATATTCAAAACTCTAATAAGAAATTCCAAGAATCTGCCACCTATTGGGAATACCAGTACATAATAAATCCATGGACATTAGGCCTCATTTGGACGAATTGACTATTATCGAATATTATAATATAATATATATTTATAAGTTTTACAAATTAATTCAGAGCACACTGGTATGTAAAAAATATAATAATAATATGCATTTAAAATTAAATTCGTTGACCAATCAATTTGTGAAACACTCTTCTCATAGATCATTACGATCAGTACGACTTCAATTGGTGGTAACTTATTCCAATACTGAAAATATCAAGGTTTTTTTTTTTAAATATGTATTTACAAAATTCATCAAAACCAGAAAAAATATGCTTCACTTCGCCAACTAACCATGGTGACCTTTCCACGCAGGACAAACATAGACGATGGACCGCCATATCTGTATTTACACACACTCCTTTATTCGATAACAATATGTATACATCGTCTTACACATAATCTCATAGATATATCAGAATTTCTTGATAGCATGTCTTCCTAGAGCGCCCCGATTTCTTGTACTTTCGACTTTTGCATCATATATTGCGCCCGCAACATTAATAAAAAATACTGTGATGAAACTATAATGGTATTACATATTTGTAAAAAGCATTATCTTTGTGGCTCGCCATAATTCACAATAAAAAAACACATTAATTTGTTGTAGACCACTTTTATTTTATAAACCGAAATTTGAAAATTTTAAATTTTAGAAACCGGTAGAGTGTTAATAAAATAAAAGTGGTCTACAACAAATTAATGTGTTTTTTTATTGTATAATGGTATAGTTTAGACAGCATGATAATTATAAAAAAGGTTTCCTCTTTATCCCACCTGCAAAGATAAGTATGCCGAATTGTATGTAAAATATCCCTCGGTATAATTTGACTCTGAACACGAGTGCGCATTGCAAAGACATGCGATCATCAAGGTACATCAACGTAAGTCATGATTGACTTCATGTAATCCATATGAGATGTTAGCGTGTTGAAATAATTGGAACTTCCCTCAATTCGATTGGTATCTAACGAAATCCTGGACCATCCTAGAAACCGTTCCCGGGAAGTTGATATGTAACAGAGAACTTCGATTATTTGACAATAGAAATAAATAATTGGATCTTCCCTCCATTCGATTGGTATCCAACGCAATCCTGGCCATCCTAGAAACTATTCCCGGATAATTAATATGTAACAGAGAACTTCCATTATTTTATCATAGAAATACATTTTGAATATTGAACGGACATTCCCTAAAAGTGTGATTTATAGTTATTTCAAAGAAAACTGTTGTCGCCAATTAATATTTGATAAGACTTTTCGAATTGTAGTTCGAACAGGCAAAATAAGTTGATAACAGTTCTATATTGAAGAATAGTGCGTAATAATAATAATTATAATAGTAATAATAATCGGATGATTTTTTACCTCCACCTCCATCACCTCCATTCTACGATTTTTTTTTTTTACATTTATTTTCTCTTTTTGGACAGGCTATCATTACACATTATTTATAGACCATATAAAGAGATGCAGTTAAATTATCAAAATTAAATACGGCTTGGTCTAAGTTTTCATACATGTTAAATTGGAAAAAAAGAAGCTAACTGTATTTACTCCTTACGATATATTGCAAGACGCTAACACAAATGATGAGAGTGATTGTTTCCATGATTAATCCATTTCCATGATTGATGAATTATTATCCATATATTTTTAGGATAAATAATACAGAATACTCTTAAAAGGGGTGAGCGGCGGGGGAGGATGGTGGCCGGGGGGACTGATCCATAGCGCCCTCAAAATCTTCTTTGTCTTGGTGACGCCCCTGGGCGGCGTGACGGGACGGTTGGTGTTGGTCTGCACGTACGCCAGGTGGCGCTTGTCGGTCGGCTTCAGGATCTGGAAGGAGCACTTCAGTGTGTCGTCCACTGACATCATTGCACCTGCATTATCGAATTCCCCGCAGTAGTTGGGCTAGTAGTTGTAAGTCTAATTGTGATATTTTCTGATGTATATCTACACACACAAGGAGAAGTATTTGACAAAAAACTCCAGAAGACAGAATTTTAAATGATTTTATAAATTTATTAAAAAAAAAAGCCTATTTTTTCCTGTCTTCATCACAGTTATTTAAAATTTATGTTATTTCGTATTTAGATACTTAATTCTTATTTACTTATATTATTTTACCGATTTCAGTTATACACGTGTTTTTTTACTACTGCTTATATACATTGCCACCTAAAAGCCCCATTGAGCGTATATATTAAGTAGGTACTTGTATTTTTCATATTACATAATGATTAAATAAAAATATAATTTTCTGAATAAACTAAATAATTTTCTATCCATCTTCATTCAAGAATGTTTTTTTTGTGTGTCGATTGATGACAATATGTTATTAAGAAAAAAACAAAGAAATATTTAAGATCTCCAAACCTTATATTACAAAATATTTTAAATTTAAAAAAAATCTAACGTTTTCCTGGAAATTTCTAAAAAAACTGTGCAACGTTGTAATATTTAAATACACATTTCGCTGTGTAAAAAATAATGTCTATTACTCATATATATATATATATATATATTTTTTTTTTTTAATATAATGACACGAGACTTTCAATAAATTAATTATTAAGAATAACTATTTTTTAACACCAAAATGCATTTTTAAATTATCTAACTACTTAAAAAAAATACTTCTTCAGTTATTTATCTATTCAAAAATCGGAACCCCCCAATAGGACACGCAACCATGAAACAAGATCGAATAAAAATGACATAAAAAAAGATTCCGGGTTATAAAATCACATTCGGATAAAGAAAAAAAATATTTTAGAACAAAACTCAACAGAATTCTTTCCCCAGATATAAAATGAATAGAAAAGTTTGATGAGTACAAGTCAAGAATTGAAATCTGACTGAAAGAGTTCAATTAAAAACAGCGCAAAAACGGTATAGAAGACGCGCCTAATTAGATGACACCAAATTAAATAACTCTAGTCCGCCTCAGCACAGGACCTCCTAGAGGACTAAGAAAAAACAAGAACAAAAATTAAAAAATAGTTTCCCAAAACACAAAAAATAATATAATATTTTCTTTTTTAAACTGTTATTTTTATTATTTATACAGTCGCTAATAAAAAAAATAATAAATGAATGAAAAGTTCGGGTGTCGACAATTTGCCTGGTTCATCATTGAAGGTAATTTGCAGTCAGATATTTATACATTGGCATTTCTAAGGGCATGCTTGTGTGAGACCAGCTATTGAATGAATGCTTTCATGTCACATAAAAGCATCCGATTGCGACCTCTGAATCCACCATGCAGACCACTTGACTAAATAGCAGGAAGGTTGAGATCAAATTTCACTGCAGTAAATACCAACACCCAAAATATTATTTAGACGTGAATTGCCTTTAGAAATACAAAATACAACTGAAATTATATTTATATACGGCAAAAGATGGTGTCTAGGTACAATACATATCAACACAGCACACTGATATTATATTCAATTGCTTTTTAACTGAGTCTCGTGAGATTTTGTAAGTAGACAGAGTAATAAAAAAAAATGATAATAATTCAGCGCTACAAGTTCTAGCTACCTTTAGAAAATTCCTCTACTCTTGCAAGTTTCCCGTCGCCTTTTTCATGAACTAAAAGATGCGGCGTTTATCTCCATAACATTTATTTACCAAAGTCAAGATATTTCAACACTCCTTCGTTCTGAATACCTTTTATACAGAAGCAAGTCAAGCTATCCCCCATTCTGAATACACGCGCTGTCCAATGGAGGTATATAAATCATCAATTTTTGGATTAACTTATTGAAGTTTATAAACCGCATTTTAATATTTTTTAATCATTGGAAATAATAACTCTAGAATGAAACATGAAATCGAAAAAAACTTAAGATGATTGCAAATAAATTCGGGTAGAATCTCGTAGTTATGATGAAAAGGTAATAGCCAAAAATATATGGATATTAACTAAATGAAGATGATATTGACAGTTCTTTGAAATCGACGCATGATACTGATAAGGATGACGTGACAGATTGGGGTAGTCGTAACTCGGTAATTTAGATTACAGGTCCCAGATAGACCATAAGGTCCTGGGTTCGAGTCCCAACTGCTACCGTTACAATTTACGTTTCTGTGTCTTTGCGGTTTCATGTTTCATTCTAGGGTTGTTAATATTATCTTCAATGAAAAAAAATACATAAATCTGGGTTTGGTCGGATCTTTAAACGATTTATCTTTTCCGCTAGACACTGTTTTCCACCACAGAATATTCCTCTTAAAAATAACGAATTCCATTTCACTATTTTTCGTGTAGACCAAACACTCTGAGCCATGTAGCTCAGCTCAGGTCAACATTAAAAAAAAATTAATTTTCACAAGATTAGTGTGTTTGGCAGCTTTACCAATATCGTATTCTATATTAATAATTATCTATGTCAATGCGCTGAAGTTTGATCAGTGAAACCGAAAAATAGTTTCCGGATTTATTAGACTACATTATTATTAAGTAGAATGTTAGAACCCACGCATTTCACCTAAACACCGGCATCGTTTCTTCTATTTCGCACATTTGTCTGATAAGTCCGTTAATGCCTAAAATCAGTTTTCCATCGTTTGCTCTGAAAGTTATTGATTTAAAAAAAAAACAGAAACCGCAATTTCTTGGACCTATCCACCTTCCTAGCAAATTGCTCATTGTTAACACTTTTTTAACATGTGATTTGTTTTTTTTAAATGAACTTGCAAATATTGTGTTTTAGGGATGGTCGTAGAGAATAAGCTCGTAGAGATAAAATTCCTCCAGTTATCTCTGAGTCGGTGTTCTATGGCGAATGGTGCTATTGCTCTACGGAATTGTGGTGCCGTGATGCTATGGCTTTTCACCCTTCAGTGCAAGTGCCAAGTTAAATCCCGCTAGGTGTGCCTTTCTCACGAACAGGCTAGGAGCCGCAGGGCGTTAACGGTATAAGCTGCTCATGTTTTGAAAAAAAAAACGATAATGTTTATTTTAGCCGTTCAGAGCAATACATTGTTGCAATACTCTGTCATATATAAAGTTTTACGTAAGAGGAGAAGAGATAGAATAAACATCATATAAAAAAATAAAATAAAAAACTTTTACACATAAACATGACAAAAAAAAGAAAATATATAGATATGTATGTATCTACATTTAGCACTTGTATCAGAGTGGCTTGGGGGAATCTCTTCATCTATGATGGAGGGCGCGCTGTGCCATGTGCCACTGGACAACAGCCTTGACGAGAGCGTTCTCGGTTTTTAGAACTGACTCGTTTCGGCTACTATGATCATAATCTTAATATTTTGTAGTATTTTTGTTGTCTTCCTATCACCTGTCCTTGTAGCCAGGAAGTATCTACGTCTACCATGAGGCATTTTGCTCTTTCTATGTCGTTCTCCTGTAAACTAGTGGAGCATAGTTGTATGATGCATCACCAAGCGGTTATAGAAGGTAGGTAGATAATATACCCTTTGTTTTGTCATTAGGAGTGCATATAAGAATGCGTACAATTTTATAAGATTAAATTTTTCTAGCAAATGCCCTAGAGGATGATGAAGAAAGAGAAATATTAAGTCACATAAGTATTTGTTTTATTCAATATAACATTTTATTAAATCATACACTTTTTTATAAACCACTCATTTATTGTATTACTGTTTATTGTTTCGCTTAGATCAAGCTTCATCAGGGCAAATATGATAAGTAAAAAAAAAGTATCGTATACACAGGTACAGAAAAAGAGGAAGACAGGATAATCCAAAAAAGACAAAGTAGAATAAAACATAAGAGGGTTGTTTAATTTTTATTTAATATGATATATGATGTCAAACAACAAAGTAATTGCTTCTTATGAAAATCTAAAATGTTTTGTTTAATTCATACGGAGAATTTGAAGAGAATTTTATTTTTGTTACCTGATTTTGTTAGTTTCAGTTGATTGCTTTTTTGTTGTTCTTTTATATTCATACATGAGAAAGAATATTTTATTTTTCATTCTGTAGAGTTATTTCGAAAAAAATTTCTTGAGTTTGTATTTTCGTCGCGATATTTTGTCGCGGATTATTGCAAATATTCACACAAAATTTTATAATCACGGAAATCTGTATTTAGGATTGTGTTATATCGTAGATGGTAGAAAGGCTCATTACATCTCTATTTTATATATTAATATACAGAAGTACCCGGCATTGTCGGGGTTATTAATGGTTTGGAGTAAAGCATTGAGGTCGTGATGTGTTACCCTACCCTACCCTAAACCTTCTCCGAATAACGCGGATCATTATACAAAAAATCACCCCTAAGTCAGTCCAGTAGATTTTACGCCTATAGCGGATACACCTACGAACATTGCCTTGTATGTATATACTTGTAGTTTGAGACGTTATTGATATTCAGTTAAATTAAAATATCTTATTGCGTATTAGTACACCACACAATACTTGTTATAGTCAACTTATCCTCATAGGAGTGACCGTGATGTAAAAATAGAATAGAGTACCATAATATCGTTAGCTAAGTCATGTCTTTAAAATATAAGTGACTGTTAAATTGATAAAAAAAACATTTTAATCGTTTTATTTCCATTTCCAATATTTCCAAAATAGGTGTAAATAATTAATTGGTATTACGAAAATTTACTATTCAATTGAAGCAATAAAATTGAAAAAATAAAATAATAATAGTTATTCTGTTTTGCAATTCTTGTTTAAAAAATCGTCAAGTAAAGAGTTTATTAAAACAACATGGTTGTGTAATTAAATTAAAATATTTATTCAATCAAAATGATAGAAATTAGCATAATTAAAAATAAATTTTAATCTTTCTATGCTTTCCTGCAACCCACATGTTCTGAAAATAAACAAACAATTACGAATGGAAATTAGTCAAGCGTTCTTAAACGTAGAAAATACTATAGAGAGTTTCTGCACTTCTCACAGAAAGCTAATTAGAAGTTAGATATTATTTGAGAGTATCTACTTTCGTAGGCTTCTATTCTAGTTATTATGAAGTTCTGTGTGGGCTAAGAATAGGAAAGGCGAATGAAGATATTTGAACATAGACAACAATTTAGGAAGCGGGTATGGGTACCGCCGCTCCGGGAACCATTCATTAGATAACCAACACCTCTATCATAGGTCACCCTAAGTGGGTTACTATGTTTGGTAACTGAACAGGGGTGCCAGGGTTCATGGGGTGAGGCGCGTCTAGGTATTGGCGGCGGATATGTCTGCTCACCAATTGCGAGGTGGGCAGGATCGAGGCGGGTTCAGGCAGACCCCTTTACCTTTCAAGCCAGATTCTCTCCTTCATCGCCTTCCACCGCAATGGGAGAGATTCATTATTACGCCCGTCACTCCTGGAAACACTGACCCCCAAATTCCTAGCCACCCATCATACCCTTTCCTTCCCAGAATCCTTTCTTTTCTTGAAAAGACCTTCCACACAGTATCCCCAAAAATTATATAAGCCCCGGCGGAAATCATTTTGTGTGTAATTAGTTATAAAAATACATATGAATGCAAAACCAGACTCATCGACTATGGATTTTTAAGCTCTATGAAAAACAATTTTTTTAGGCTAAAACAAATGATTAAAGTCTTAGCGAGCAATATTTACATCAGTATTTATTTATTTACATTTTAAGTTTACTAAGAATTCCGGTTTGCTATTCGAAATCTTGAAAAAGTCTCAAAACTAACTATAAATCAACCAAAGAAAATACGTCGCTAAAAGAGATTTTTTAATCACGTTTTTATAGGTCTCTTAAAATGTTCTTTCTTTTAAACTATGCATTGAGAATATTTTTAACCAATTGTGAAGGTACAGAAAATAAAAGAAAAAGCTTTAAAAAGGCGAGAGGATCAAAAATTATAAGTAAGTCTTTACATTTTTATTTGCCAGGAAGCTTATGACGAAGAGGATTTGAAAAATGAAGTAAAAAGAATAATCCGTTTGACAGCGTTAGTCAATCGTTTTATTCACCAGACATTATACCCCCTGAGAGCGACCACACCGTTGCAGGGCTACCTCCGTGAGAGATTAACTCACTGAGGGAATACGTCGGTGAGGGATTTTCTTAGCGAGAGATTACCTCTGCAAGATATCAACTGTGTAAGGGAACTGTGTGATATTAACTGCGTTGTATAACACTTGATGCACTCAATCAGATTAATTCGACCATCGCAAATGATTGCACAAATAATAACGTAAGCTAGCTATGTGATTTATAATTGGGTTCTGGTGAATGAAGCCAGCCAATTACATGTACACTTATGTATACTTCTTGTTTTCTTCGCATTCGTAGAATTTATTTCACAGTTCTTCCTAAGATTTAATTAACCCGCTCATATTATTCTTCCAGTTAAGTCAGAGAAAACAAATTATTATTAGAAGCAAATACGGGTACGTATATTTAAAGCTATTTCTATTACTGTTTTTGTATTCCAAATGAAACATCTAATGATAAATGGCAAGAAAATTTTTACGAAATACCATCAGTTATCATTTGTGGAGAAAAGAGTAAGGAACTCCAGGGAAAAATATAATGGCTTTAAAAGTATATATTCATGTAGATCAGTAAGTGCCAATTCTGAATACGAGATATAAATTTTATTATATACGTAGAATTTGTATATCGTTATTTAAAGGTGAATAAAAACCATCACTTCAAAACACCTTGTTATATTGGTACCATTGCATTTGGAACATCTGATGTCACGTGCGCATTCTGTTGTTGGAACAGTACGAATATTTTTTATTTTTCGATTTTGTTTTGTATTTTAAATACGCATTTTTTTTTAGTTTAGCGTAATTTTAATTTAATTTGGGTGACTTTAAGCTCCATAATTATTGTTGAAGGAAATTATAAAACCAATTATCAATGCGGATATTATGAAAACGTTAATGCTCAATACTGTTATTATTCGAGTTAAAGCTTCTAAAAAGGTACACAATTTTCTTACTTATGTTTAGCTTTGGTTTACTATGAATAGAATATAAAATTATGTACAGTGAAGCTCATCCTTGTTTTATGAAAAAATTCTAACCTCAAAACTGATCAAAATCGACCGGCCATAGATATGGACCGTTTGGCGGGCTATGATAAATAGAAACATTGAAAATTATTTTTTAATGAAAACTAACTGCATAAAAAAAATTTACTGGTTCTTAAGTTTGAACGTCGTTATTGATAAAAACAAATAAAGAATTTGACTGGAGTTCCTTATTAGCAATTTAAAAAAATGCTAATACGTCGAAATATAAAATTTGATTTTAATGACTTACTTTTAAATATGCGCTTCTGTTGTACATACTCGCATTATGCATATTCCATTATGTGAGTAAATATCACATAAAATTACATCAAATGGCAATGCAGATTTTTAACGATTTTTTTTTGCAACCCCTTTTTTCATCGATCTGTTGAAGTTTTGCTTTAACAAAATTTTATTAGACAACGTTTAATGGGATAGAAAATTAAACACCTTTGAGGTAAGCTCTGAAAGCAGAAATGATAAAAGCTAATTGGAAAGTTACGAAAGGGGCTTAGGATCGAGAGCTGCAGCAGGACATTATATTGGTGAACCACTTACTTATAAACTAAACAAAAACTTACCACAGGTCCACAAGGATCACTGATTAATACATTAATAGACTTCGAAGTGCAAGCACCATTATGCTGATGCTGAAGTAAAGTTTCATAAACAACAAATTTATGCATTTTATTCTCCTTCGCCTTTTTCAGGCGCTATTTCATATCAGAGATTGAATATTATATATGGGACTAATTACGGGCGAAGACGGGTGGTGAAACAAATAAAACAAGTAATATGGTAATATATTTTGCTACTTATTAACATTTTCTGAATATTGTAAGAGGAGATTGTATTTCGTAATGCCAATTATTAGCAGTCCATAACTTTAACATTTACAGCATGATCGAAGAATTTATAATTAATTCACTCAAAATCTATTAATAGATATTTGATTTTCATTAAGTGAGTACATTATGATCGATTTATGTAAAAGGTATTTGTATTAAGAGGAACGCTTTCATACAAAACAAAATTTTGGATTAGAGGTGAAAATACTCACCTAAACCTCATGATATATATTAAAGGTTAATTAAATATCTAGGTTTATTAAATATATAGCACGCATTAGAAATGTTTTATTTATTTTTGTTTTACATTATGAAACATAGACCATTAAATTAATTGATTTTCTCGATTTTAGAGGTACCGTTAACAATTATTTGGGGACTAATGGAGATTTAAAAAAAAGTTTTACCCTTAAAAATTAAAATAATCTTTGTGGTGGACATTACGTTAAATTAAAAACAACCAATTTACGTTGGAACACAAATTTGCTGTACCGAATTTAAAATATCGACCCGAAAACACCTTTTATTTTTTTTTTTGTTTATTTACGTAATCGTATTTACATGGAAAATATAATAATTTTGAAAAAATAATGCGATAAACCGCAAATAATTTTCTAAGTTGCCTCTAAAATTATGAAAATTATTATTTTTTCATGTCATATGCTTCATAATTTAATACAAAAATAAATAAAATACTTCTCGTACGTACTAGATATTTACTAAGCCTTTAATTAATAATATATCATTAGGTTTAGGTGGGTATTTTGAACAATCCAAAATTAAATTTTGTATGAAATAGTTACAATGTTTTGGGAATGCTTTTAATATTTTAATTATAATTTCTCCCTAAAATACCATTATAATATTTGTCTTCCTCATAGATATTCATAAAATTTGCTTTTAGGTTGTTATGTAATCGTAATTTGAAGTTATTACATTACCAATATTTGCGGCACGTTCCAGAGTGCTAGATACTCTCAGAATCGCCCAGATGAAAAGTCATGATTCAGAATCGAGACGTTACTTCAAAGGGCAGTTTGAATATCAGATTTGAAGAGCCACATACTTTGCAACTTTCATCTTCCCCTTCTCCTCCTTCTTACTCACTTCAGGCTCACAACATATCCTAACTGGGGATCCCATAGTCCCACTGGCTCCTTAGTTAGGACTCTTATGCGGTATTCACATCAAAAAAAGGTTTTATTATTTATGCTCTTGCACCAATTTATGGTGGTACGTATTACTTCGGTTCGATATTTTGAAAGGGCGTTGTGAAGAATGTCGATATTGCGAAGTTATGCGTTATATTGGACACATATACGGGGAATTGCAGAATTTATCCTATGGTAGGTCTTGCATGCCGGCAAATAAAAAAATCGGTTTGTCGTGTTGATCTTGACGGTATGTAAAGGTTTATATATTTAATGAACTCTGGCGAGTCTAGGCCATTATTTATAATTTTAAATAACAAGATTTGGTGAAATATAAAGCGTCGCGTTTGAAGCGTGATGAATTTATGGAATTTTAAGGATTTGGTATTATTTGCAAAGTGTAAATTAAATTTATAATTTATATGCTTAAAGAATTTTCGTTGAATGCATTCGATTCTTTCAATATGGACTCGGTATAAATCGGTGTGCAATATTCTAAGTGAGGGCGGATAAATGGAGTATGGAGTATTTATTTTGCGAAAAGGTTTTGAAATACGAATCATAAATCCAAGCATTTTATTGGCTTTGTTGATAACCTCATTAGTTTGTTTGATAAAATTTAGTTTCACATCCAGTATTACCCAAAGATCTCAAATAGAATCTACTTCAGTGATGTGTTTATCATTTAAAGTGTAATTTATATAAATTTTCCCCTTATTAAGTGTGAATGATAATTTGTTACATTTTTAAATATTAATAACTAATTTGTTTAATTTGCAGTACAGCAAAAAGATGATTGAGGTCATCTTAAAGTTTGATGCAGTCATTGATTTATCTGACAACTCAATATTTTTTTATCATCTGCGTATGCCAGGTAATTAGCATGTAAAAAACATGCATATCCTAAATATATACTTTAAATAATAGTGGCCCTAGGTTAGAATCTTGAGGTACATCGGAGGGCACGATAAAAAAGGAAGACTTAGTTCCGTCAACTGATTTAAATTTGAATTATAACCATAATTAAATTCATTAAAAGAATGCCTTCAGCCCATTTGCTTCGATTTGTATGTATAGGTTTTGTAATAGGTAATACAGTGCAGGGCTTTAAAAAATCTTATTCCACTTCCCGGAAAGATTCATGAGCTCCTTGATTTGTAAACCATTCGATGATCAACTGATTTATTTAAACTAAAGCTTGTTATACTACTGCAGTTGTTTGTCGACTGAAATAGTAGCTACCATGTCAATTTAATGAACAATAATGTGCTAACTACCACAGTAATTGGGGATTGGAACAATAACTACTTCAGCTTGACACGGATAACTTTGCGGTCGATGAAGTCATCGCCAACCATTGATTTTGGGTATACCAGTGCAAACCCAATCTAAAGATGAAAGCTTAATTTGTAAAAACTGTATGTTTTCCGAATGTTGAATAAAATCTTTAAAAAAAAGTTTATTTATATCGCACCACAGAATAAATAGGAAAATGATAAAAAATACCTTTACTATTAAAAAATAATAAACTCTTTTCGTGGGTATAGTACTCTAATAAGCATATTTTGTTTTCTTGCTTCACTTTATGTGTCTCGTTATTTCAATAAATAAAAAAATAAAACATCTTAAATATACAGAGACTTGATGTTTTCCAATCGAAAATATTTCGAAAATAAACAATGTGGCTTATTTTTATTTTTCTGATCATCTGCATGTTATCCGCGTCAAACTGAAGTTTGAGTAATGATAAAGGAGAAATAAATCAATATGGCCTATTTCCCCCAAAACCAAGAATAGTAGTACTTTTGGTCTTAAGAATCTTAAATCATAACAGGTTTCACTTACTTTGACGTCGCTCTTCCTGTAGCCGTCGTGGATCTTCCAGACGTGCTCCGGGCCGCAGGAAGCCACCTCCTTGCCGATGTCGAAGAACTCCATGATGGGATTGTTGTCCCACGGGTTGTGCACCACCACCGGCGTGCTCTTGAACTTGGCGAACATGCTGGAAGCGAGCATCGTTCGTTCCAGGGAGTAACTGTTAATCGCAGTCGAACTCGAACTCTTACGCTCCCAACCTTCGCCGTTCGGGTTTCCGCGATGACGCGGAATCTTGACACATTTACGATCGACGATCTGAAAGAAACTACGCCGTTGTAATGATGCGAGAAGAGCTCTACCGACAACGACGATATACGCGCTTTATCGTTTAACTGGCATCCATTATTTGAACAATTAAACAAAGGGATATATTGTTGCTTGTTGAATATATCAGGAATGGTATAAGTGCACAATGAGAGATTACAACTAAAACTGCATTTGAAAATTTAACGAGTACTAGAAAAATCTCTATTAGTCTGCTTTTGATTCACGGTATCTTATTTTTGTATTACCAACATATTTTATTTTGGGTTTTACAAGTCTCTTTTCATATAAAAAAAGCATTTTATATAATGATTTAGTTATGGTCATTTTATTCTATTTATGAAAATAATTTGGTTCACTTGAGCAATATAACATGACAATTAGTGTAAATATGTCAAATACTGGTGATCACTTGTGACCCAATTTACCCACTGTTTGATTGTATCGGTTGCTTGGAATTTAGAGCCCAGATAAAGGTAGTTTCTCCATAAGCATTATTTTAACAGAACTAGGTATTTTTCAAAGTTACAAATATGAGTGGAAATGTGTGATTAATAGATGCAATAATTAAGCGCAAAAAAAAGGTCTAACAATACGCATTTTTTGTAAAAAAATTGAAACACAATTTCTAAGCTTAAGTCATTGATTATTAGTGAGTGTGAAGTATGGTTATTGCCTAGAAAATTATTAATTGTTTTTGTGTTTAATTCGTAGAACTCCATTTAATTTTTTTTAAATTTAATTTTAATCAAATTTAATAATGTTAGTATTAAATTTGATTTACATTAAATTTAAAAAAAAAATAAAAAGCCTAGAAAATTGTTTAAGTGTACGTGGGATAAATGTTTAATTTGAAACTCGGTTTGATTTTATATTAAGTTTGATGATTTGACGAAAAATTTTACAAACAAAACTTGGTAAAAAAATGGTAACTGAATTTCTTTCCACAATTACAGATTGCTTATGATATTGGTTTCCTTAGAATTATTACGTTATACAAGTTTAAATTTATATTCAAAATTAATAATATTCAAAGGAATGCGTTTTAGTGAATAGTCGAACAATATATATATATTTTTAATTAAATTTAATTTATCGTTATACCAATCCACCTAATAAATCGAAATCACGGATATCCTATAATCTAGTGTACATTCTGTGTGAAATATAATTTTTTTGTTTTATTTTGATAAACATTTTTTGTGTTAGTGTTCTTGTGGTAAGTAAATTTACTCGAATAAGGTAGATATATGACCACCCGGAGATTATTCTAACATTATTTGTTTGATTTTACATAAATTATGAAAAATGAAATCAATCGATTTAAAAAAGAATTCGATGTGGGGATCGTCAGATATCGTAGGTATATATTTTCATCCAGGTTTTTATAAAATTTAATAAAATAATTTAAGGAAATGTAAATAATAAATATGAATATTGGCAATCCTCAAAAGTAGGCATACAATACGCATACATTCATAGATTCTAACTATACCCTAATATTTTCATAATACATTATTATTAATTTAAGTTACCCACATCGCAGTCAACCTGTTCAAACCGAAAAGAACCAAAACGAATCGAACCTAATCTAACTTAACCTAACCTAATCTAACCTAACTTAACCTAACCTAACTAACTAACTAACCATACGCTATTTCCCTGCTGGGGCAGGTAGAGAGGACGGACCGCCAAACATCCATTGGCATCCACTTCTTGCTCTAATCATATTCATACAGCGTCTTATGAATACTCTTCTGTTATTCTGTCTTTAGTATTTGATTAATTTGATCGTGCCATGTCTTCCTCGGGCATCTCCGGCTTCTTTTTTAAAATTGTATAACATTATTCACACGATCATACCTGGTTTTGCTACACATTCGACTCTCATTTCAGATGCACAGATCTCATTTCTACAGCATCCAGTCTATCATAGCCAGTTCCACCCCTCACTACAATACAACCTAACCTCATTTAACGTAACATAACTTAACCTAACCTAACCTAACCTAATCTAACCTAGATGCGCAGATCATTTCTAAAGCATTTTGTCTACTTTAGCCAGTTCCACGTCTCACTGACATACAACCTAATCTAACCTAACCTAACCTAGTCCAAACTAACCTAGTCTAATCTAACCTTGTCTTACCAAATTATACCTAACCTTAACTTGCTTCACCTGACATAACCTAACCAAACCAAACTAAGGAAATTTAACCTAACCAAACATATCTTAACAAAACAAAACTAAACCAAGTCAAATCAAACCTAACCTAACCAAACCTAACCTAATCAAACTAAACCAAAGCAAATCAAGTAGTTTGTTAGGTTGTTGTTATTCAAGCTTCGGCACGGGGTTAAAAGAACAATTAAAATTGAAAACCAAAACTGGGGTTATGATCAATACTCTATAATACAATGTTTCGCAACTTCTTGTTGGAATTCCTACGCAATATATCTATTTTCCTGTACAACGTTTATCTTATAGAAAAAGTTATTGTTTCTAACAAAATAATATAAATCTTTTCAGACCCCCGCGCAGACGATATTCCATGTAAAACCAATGTTGGCGGCTGATTGTTCAATCTGTTCCAATGCTTCTGTATTTCTATAAAGCGCTAGAGGACCTACAATAACAAGATACTAACGTGTGTATAGTGCACTACATTTCTCCGAAGAAGATTGATTTCAGAACGGTTAAACAAGAAATCAGATAATATATGAAAACATATACTCGTGTCCCATATATGCATTTCATTTCATCAACAAACAAAAATTATATTTTTAAATGTTGTTAAAACTAGGGTCAAGTTCTAAAAACTAAAAACTATATACTAAAATCTGTCTTTTGTTCTTTACAGATAGTTTAACCCAAAACAAATCAATGTTTAGGTTTTCTTACCCCGTACTTAATTTAAAAAATGACTTAAATAACGTTTAAAAAATAGCAATGTTTTTTAAGAGTTGTGAAAATATGGAAGTGTTATAAATTAATAATTGATGCCAGTTAATTGTGTAAAAAAATAAATAATGGCATTTAAGTAGATACTTATATTAATGATATCGAGGTATCCCTTTTTTAAATTTACGGTTATAATATGATCTCGTCTTCCCGCCGCAAGCGCCGGTTCTGGAACAAAGAAAACAGACAATTAATTAAAATTTTATCGAAGAAAGCAATCACTTTATGGCTTAACACTATAATTTAAATGATTTTTTTTTGTTTCTTTTTAAGCCACTTCATCATTTAAAAAAATTATTATTAGTGGTTTAAAACGACAAAAAAAACTTTCATTTTCATTAATTTTTACTCCTTCATACTTTGTTTCGGAAGATTAACTAAAGCTAGCTTAACACGGTTTTTCAAAAAAAAATTGTAAAATACCACAGCTTTGCTGAAAAATAATACCACTTTTCTCAAAAATAACGCGCATTAACGTTTAAATTGAATTTTGTGAAGAGTTGTTTAACATGTAAATCTCCTCTTTTGATGTTTGACTGGACTGTTTTACGATATTTATGACAATATGAACTGCTATAAAACAGGACTTAGAAACTATTATTTATGTATAGAAAACCTTTTTAGTGATCATTATATTATTAATTATTTTTGTGTTTAATTCGTAGAACTCCATTTAATTATTTTTTTTTATTTTATGTAAATCAAATTTAATAATGTTATTATTAAGTTCTGCAAGTATTTTTAGTTATTATTATTGTGACAGCTGTTTCGAAGTTTAAGGCCATTTTCAAACTGTGGTTAATCCTTGCATGACACTAGCAGAACTTAACAATAACATTAATAAATTTGATTTACATTAAATTTAAAAAAAAATCATTATATTATCTATTGCAGCATAACTGAATGTGAGCTCTATTGTTTAAAAAATTAAAAAATTTATATTGAAATTTGAAACTTGCATCTTTACCACAATTTATATTAAAAAAAAACACTATAAGTACCTACTATAAATAAACAATGCGGCGTACAATGTCTGTATTATCGTCATATTTATGAATTGTTTGATATTTTTCATATATTTGATAGACATATAATTGTAAAAGCAGTATTGAAAAGTGGAGTTAGAGAATAATGCCGATTTTCTATAAAGTTAAATAATAAGTTAAATATTTCAATATTTTTTTTAGTATTTAAAAAAATCTATCTTACAAATTCTAATCATACCAATTCCTCAACTCTTTCTAATGGAAATCGTACTTATAATTTCATGTACTTTAACCACCTGTGTTTTTTATTTGTAAGTTTTGAATTAATATGAGGTCGGGTTCAATAATTTAAATGTGTGTATTTCTTAAATCTGGTCTTTACGAATCAAGAATTTTAAAAGCCATTTGAGTTTCATCTACCTAACTAAATCAAAACATTGTCGCGTCTTTTCTTATATTTGAACGCTCATTATTTTGAGCTGAAAAGTAAAAATAAAGCAATTTATTTTAGTCAGGGCTTTGAAAACCCATTTGAATAATCCCCTTTAATAAGTTGCCTCCGCTTGTATTTAATTCGCCTAGAGATAAATGAAACTCTAAGATTTTGAGAAACAGCAAATATTCCAATTAACTAAAATAAAGTAATATGTAAATAATAAATTTACCGATTTGGATTATGTTTGTCTGCATTAAGTACGTTTATTTGCATAGCGTATTCAAAATTAATGTATTTATATTATTGTTTCATACATTTTTTATTATTATCTACTCACGTCTTAAATACAAATCAGGAAATCGCTGAAATCTGGCGTCATGAAAATTGATTGATTGATTTCAAAAGTCAATGCCAGACAGTGTACCCCATTTCCATTGTGAGGATTTTTTCAATAATTTTATTTATTTATTTTTTTTTATTTATTTTAGAAACAAACAGTACGTGCATAAAATAAGTGGTGTACAAATTACAAGGTTTTAGAAAATTATTACAGGGATCAGTATCAATGACATGTCTCTATGTAATTAATATCTAGGAAATGGTTATATACCTTTTACCGGGCGGGGTTAGTTCAATGCTAGGGAATGATACATTGTAAAAATAAACAGGTATATGAAAAAAAGTGTAATGTGTAGGTGTGTGTGTGTGTGTGTGTGTG
>JAHDVE020001806.1:0-13330 GCA_022606495.2 Halesus radiatus | reverse complement strand
TGAATGAAACGCTAGTATATATTGATTAACTTGGCGGGTTTGCGATAAGCCGACGTAGCTCAACAGTAGAGCATCTGACCGGACATCAGAAGGGTGCAGGTTCGAGTCCTGTCGGCGACATTTATCTTTGCTCGGAAAGGTTTTTTTCAATTTGGATGAGTGTTTCAGGCTAATAATTATTGTTTATAAAAATAATTATTAACTAATTATTTAACCATCACGCAAATTGTCCGCAAGGTTAGGTAGAGATGATGGACTTCCACACCAAAATGTATTTGCACATCCTCGTACATACATTTATTTTACTTCATTAATGTTCTTCTGTTTTACCGACTTTTGTCATGGCTTGACTCATAACGTATTTGATTCAGTAACTTGATCGTGTTACGACTTCATCGAGCGTCTTGGAATTCTTCTTCAATTCACTTGCGTGTCATACATACCACTTTCATTAGCTGTACGAGTATATATCAAATCAATTAATCGTCATTTTTAAATCTCTCGGCCCTGTTAAAGACCACCATTCAGAAATTAACGTTACTTGAAATGACGCTTGTGTTTGGTGATCTGAATAACCACGTAGATCTCAACCTTCATTGTCTCCTTCCCCACCTCACTCCCTTCAGCCTCACACTGAACAGATAATTTAAAATAGAAGTGCTTTGTATGTCGTTTTGAAAGAAACACAGTGTAACCACTGACTTTCTACCTTTCGGATCAAGTCCCGAGAGAGTCGATAAAAATAAAATATTAAGAATACGTTATATCTCTCTTACACTGCCTGGCAGCGTAAATTGTCATTACATTAGATCGAAATGCAATTATAATGAAACGATTTTCAGTATCTGAAATTATAGAAAAGATGATCAGACTTTCGGATTACGAAACACGCCCACATCGCGTTTATTGTGTTTTTTTTTTCATTCTATACTCACAATACTTCCACTGGCTTCGCTCAGTTGTGCGATATTCACTTTTTTTTAAATCTCTATAATAGATAGGACCAACAATTGGCTTGCATTTAATAATTTGATATCAAGAGGCCTATTCTGGTTCTTTTTAAAGAAAAATCCTTATCCTTTTCCTTTGGCTTAGAAACATTTTGCTTAACTGCGATTCCGATTGCATGTAGATGACAAAACATTTTTGAAGGAATTTGTGGTTTAATTATCACATCGTAATTAACAATTATAGATATACCACACATGCCCTTTATTGTTACTTACTTTACAACTGTAGTTTATTATAATTTTTAGAATTTAAATCAATTTTTTTTTACATTTCGGGCTTTTGACATAGGTATTTTACAAATATATCAATTTCTTTAAATCGGTTCATTTAATAGCATTATTATGCGACAAATGACTAACTAATAATGTTTAAACCCAATACTTACATAATATTGAATTTTTTTAACATTATTTTTAACAATGTCGTACGCTGAATGACAGCTGTCATCCCCAAGAACCGTAACCGCAGTTAAGCAAAAAGTCTTTGGAAAGTCTAAGGAAAGGGATAAGGAATTTTCCTTAAAAAGAACCAGAATAGGCCTCCAGATTTGAATTACGTAAGTCTAAGTATCCCTGCACGGGAATTACCCACTGCTACCTATCTACATCGTATCCACGTTACGAGTCGGTACGAATGCCACAGTCAAAATATACCTACCGGCTAAGTACCAACCTACGGAGGTATCGATATACCCCTCGCAGAGAATGTTCTCGAATAGCCAGATTTTCCACCGGAATTACATTTGCGAACGGAGGAGATAAACTGGATATCCTGATGAGAATAAAATTGAATTTGTTACGGAACTGCTAAAGGTTTATTTCTATCTTGAAAGATGGATCAGGACGGCTGGACAGCGTGTACTTGGAATTAAAAAAAAAATTGTGAATACCGCACAAGAGTCGCAACTGCTCCCAACCCTCTGAGGCCAGTGAGACTATGGCATCCCCAACTGGGGAATGTTGTGAGGCTGAAGGTATTGGGGAGGGGAAGGAAAAGGGAAAGAGGAAGGTGGGTAAATACCTGGCTATTCATATCTGGTCACCAAACATGGCTAAAAGCCATTTCGAGCAATGTTTCAATTCCGAATGGTGGTCTTTCACCAGGGCGATACTGAGAGTATCTTCCACTCTGGAAAGTGCGCAAATATACAACATATTATTTTTAAATGAATTAATTGTGAAACAACACAAATTAATTAAATAAAATTTACTTGCGCACGCCGGGATTTGAAACCGCGACCTTAGGATTGTTAGTCGAGAGCCTTACCCCTCGACCATGGAGGCCGTCAAATGGAATGTGCTCAAAAGAATAGTTTTTTCGTCGTTATAAGTAGATGACTTCAAATTGTATCCAGTTTATCTGACGTATTTAGATGTAGGATGTAGGTTTCGCCAAAATGCCGGTAAAAAGGAGAACTTCATTAACGCTCGGTTAGTCGTTCTACCGCCGGAGTGCAATAGTTTTTTTAATTTTCATTTTTTTTTTCCAGAAAAAGGAAAATTACATTTCCACTAACTTTACTAGAATGATTACGTAAGTAAAAACATTACAGTTTTATTTATTGGAATTATTTAATTTTAGAAAAAAATAAATTATTTTTATTTTTTATTTTATCTGAAGTGCAATTATATAAATTGGCCCATCGTATCTAGTGGATTGCTTGGTATATTGTGTAATGTGTATGCCATGGTATGTAAATGTATGTTACAATGTTGTAGTGTAAAGTTTATTTTATACATCAACCGTTTTAGTGCTATACTTATTTTGCAAGTATGTATATAAATTGCTACAGATATTCGATGCTTTTAAATAAAAAAAGTATGGTATTCAATAAAAATTCAAAACTTGGACAAATATCAATCAATTTTAATGATTTTTTTTTATATTTATACAAGTAAGGAATGAAATTTTACGAATATTGTAGTTCTAATTTTTTTTTTAAAGTACGCATTTACAACTACAACTATTAACAAATACAAAAATATAAGATTATTTCACTTCACAATTATATTTTCCCGTGGTCCATGCAGTCCCTTTTTACAGCGAGTACATATGAGATTGGATCACCTTATCTCATTTGGTTTGCTGCACACATTCATTCATGGGAACAAAGGTCTTGTCGTCCGTAGTGCCGCTGTCATTTGATACATTACGATCATCCGCAATAGAATCAACTTCCGACATGATAAAAAATATCAATTCACTTTAGGGTGTATTTATTTTAACAGGATAAACACTAAATACAGTTATCAAGGCACGCGCCAACCGCAATATACCACGCTCAAATTGAACACGTGCTCTCCAGAGGACAACAAAGAGCACACTAAAAACTGCAGCACTATAACGCTGCGTCCCAATTTACGTAACTAAAGCTTACACCGCGATGGCGCTGGGCCCCACTCTAACAGTTAAGGGACATACTCGTATAGCTTTCTTATTGTTAACAGTTTTGTTTCCTCGTATAATTTTTTGGTCGATGTTCTAGAATTAAAGTAAAATACATTTTGTTGACCAGTCGGCAACGCCAGTCTCCGGTGATCAAGTTGCCAAGGTCTTCGACCAGACTTTAAATATGTTTATTCCAGAACACGGCATTACTTATATTTCAATATATGTTCAAAGAAAGCAATAACTTTATGAAAAGTTTTAAATCACTTTACTCATGTTAATAAAGTGATTTAAAACAGATAACCTACCTAACTTTTCATTTAAACGTAACATCTTTTGCGTTTTTTTGTCACAAGGCGTGTCCTTTGGAGCAATGCCAAAAAATAATGTATATCTTTGTCATAAGGTATATGCAATCCTAATTTCATTATCGTATTCACTTTTATCTGGATTATAAAACTTCCGTACATTATCTTTGTCTGTTTATTAACTTTCTTTCATCTTTTATTTCACCATTTTTTATTATTATGTTAATATATATGATAAAACTTAATTTTTTTTAATCTTGTAAAAATATTTATTAGTGTTTTTAACCTTATTAATTAAGGAGCAGAAATAATGCAAAAAAAAATGATAAATCCACTATAACTTGACAAAAAATGCATAAAATATTCAATATGTTGGATTCGCTCAAATAATTAATATTGTTATTAAATATTTTTATTGAGATTTAAGAACCTCATCGTAATATTTAATCATTGAAGAAGATAATATTAACATAACCTCATTTAGGTTGTTAATATTATCTTCTTCAATTATTAAATTAATATTGTTTTTAATTTAATGATTTTCATGTTAGGTATTGTTTTATAAAAAGAGTTTTGCAGAAGGTTATTTCAATAAAAGGAAACAATATTCATTAGATTTTTAAAAGTAATTTATTGATATAAAAAAACGCATTTTAAACATGTTAAAACACTGAATTTAAATTATGTATTTCAATTACAAAAACAGGTTAAGTATTTTCAAAGTATTTCAAGGGGAAATTACGCCTTTTTTATAACCATGTGTTTGAAAATCGAAGAACCTCTCTCAACATCTACTGATGTAACAAAAAAAAAATATTTATGTTTTTGATTTTTTGTTTCTAAATCAGGCACATGCACGTTTATTTGCAAAGTCACCAACAAAAACGTTGAAAAATTGAAAACCCGTAATGTTTTACATCACTGAGTAAAATTTGTTCGGAACAAACCGACCCAATTACTCGACAGCCTTTTTTGGAATCCGATTCAAATCTATTTATCAGAACAACTGACTCTACTAAATAAACAGATGTACTTTCTAAGCCCAATAGTGTTGTAGATAGGACAAAACATTTTATGTTTATTTTTTTATGTATGTATTAAATATTTCTTTAACCCCGTATTTCTTAAGATATTATTCAAGTGTGGTAGAGCGGTGGAGAAAGAGTCGGTCATGTGGTCAATTACACTTTTATTTTCATCGTAATTGTTAGCATGTGCCCCGACGTATATTGTGGAGGTAACTGGAGATGCGAAAATTTGTCTTTGTAAATTTCAATGCGTGTTGGAGCTTTGAGAAATACTTTTTTTATAGATTTAATGAGGTCATTTACCTTGGGAAACAGCTCTTTCACACATTCTGCAACTCTGTTTATGCCGTGAGCCGAATAGATCACATGTGCATTAAAATATTATAAGATCCATATAAGGTGCCGCATCAGATAAAAATATAATAAACCTTTCTGACAAGCGAGAAAAAATTTGTCAGCGAGCCTTGCACGAATCTCATTATTGTCAAATTATTAGTTTTTCTAGTTATTTCGAAAGAAAAATATATGATTTCCCTGGATTCTCTTCACCTAGTATGCCAATCAACACATGTTCGATCAGTGGTATAAAAATTTTCATACATTTATTTTTATCATACTGTGCTCATCTGTGGTTTCATCTACTACAATGTAAAAATAATTTTCAACCACAGCATTTTTTATGTTAATGAATGTTTCTTTATTTATGAAATCGGCGCTTCCCTTTCGCAAGGTCGGCTCGTCGGGAATATTAATTAAACTTGTAGTATTTCGTGAGAAAATGCTTTAAATTTAGATTGTTTAATTTTTTTGAGGAATGTTACCCTCAACCATCGCTCTACATAAATCCAAATTGAAAAAGTAAAGAAGTATTTCGAATTAACACAATTTCTAAACAAAACTCCTTCATCTATCGCTCATAACACACTTCAACACACACCGCCCACGATATGACATTTTTAACTCTGCATCGCACTCCCTAAAGTCACACAGGTGATCTTTCGTGCCTTCAGAAACTCAGATACCTACTCATCTCATAGTATCACCACTCTTCTTACTTTCTTTATCTCTGTAATATATATATATATATATATACATAATATTTATATAGAATATATTTAGATTAGATTATAGATTAGATTCGCCCTGGTGAAAGACCACTATTCAGAATCGAAACGTTGCTTGTAATGGTTTTAGCCTTATTTGGAGACCAGATCTGAATAGCCAGGTACTTTCCCACTTTCCTCGTCCCCATCTCCCCCCCCCTCCTCAATACCTTCAACCTCACAACATACCCCAATTGGTCATCTCATAGTATCACTGGCTCCAGACTATTGGGAGCAGCTGGGACTCATGCGTGATATTTAAGTATGAAATCACACATGTGTCACATTTCTAGATCGATCCTCTCCCATTTCCCACCCCACTTAAATAACTTGCAATGTAACTTTTAAATCTGTATTTTTTTACACTTATTTTTTTTTTGTATTTTAAGATGTATTTCTTCTTTTTAATCGCTAAATTCATGTATGTATGCGTACCCAAGTGTAAACCTGTAAATGTATTAATGGTCCAATCTAAGTAAAAAAAAAAAAGAATTATGGAAATTGTGGTCCTCCCAAATAATAAAAAAATCTATGGATAGAATAAACAAGCTTAGTCTAGAAAATATACTTTATTTTGTATTTAAATTTCTTATTTCGTGAGAAAAGATACCACGAATTCGGTAATAAAGCTCGCATTGAAAAACTGCGTAGTTCAAACTGTTCCGGGTCGCGTTCCCGGGGGAGAAAGTGGTGATATATTGCCAGACACGGAGAAGGTCCTCGTAGACTTGGACAAGTGAGAGTTCTGCTATGTGATTCAACACGCGACTCCAGCTTCATCAATACCCGAATACTTTATTCTATCTACCCGCGGACAAAATTGACTGATTCTACATCGACAGTACGGGCAACACCCCTATTTGAACCCTCTTCGGCTCGAAACTTGAAACAGGTGGCATTGAACGAAAATAAGTTTTTTTTATCTTTCTCTTTGTGTAGTGTTTGCATGAGTACCATTTTTGAATGACCGAATCAATATTATATATATAAATATTAGTTACATGGTTTTTGTGTTTGATTTCAATACCCTTTTTTAAAAACAGTAATAAAAAATGCTTAAAAATCGAATTAAGGGAGGCACTCAAAAATACACTCATTATAGCCTGCTACGCACGAAATACTATGAACGATTTATCTATAATTTATAAAATAAAACAATAACTTTGTTTTACATCACTTTTATTTATACTTTAGCCGACCGGGTTTCGCTACTACCGTAGCTTCTTCAGGGCAGTATACAACTAAACTATGAACTAAGATGCACATGTGTTATGGATTAATACAAACAGGCTAGTGAAGGGCCAAGGGTGGGAGATCAACAGACCTGCTGTCACATCACCAAGTTACCGCTTCATATGAAAAAAAAAAGAAAAGATTTATCTTTAAATTCTGCATGGCTAGTTGGGAAGAATTTTCAACGATAAAAGTTCTTAGACTATGAGTTTTCAAGTTTTAGTAAAACGATCGAAAATGCTTTAACTAGTTTTCAAACTGAATGATTTTCATAGAAATTAAATGATTACAGTTTGTATTATATTTTCGTCATTGGAAACCTAAGACATTTTTCTAACCATCCTTATAGAAATTACAGATAAATTACATATTGTATTGTTTGCATTAGCAACCTGTGAAGTGACCGTTAGCGCCTCATTTGGGTGCTCGTCCTTGAAGTCATTTAAAAGTGCTGCTATTTTTTGATGAGCATTACTCATGGATAAATGTTTTGATTAAATAAGATTTAGTATCTAAAAAACTAATACAGAATTTTCGATCCCTCTTATTTTTTCACTGTTTATAAGAGTACCATTTTTTCATTACCAAAATAATATATTTTATATGATTTTTGTGATCAATTTGGTAAACTTTTTATTAAAAAAAGTTACAATATGCATGTAAAATACCCTTTTGAGATAATCACCGTATTGAGGTATACTGTAAAAAATAAAAATAATATGGATCGCCATACCCGTCTCAGAACAGACATCGTCTAGTTAGACGCGTAAAGTACGTGTAAATGTTTAAATTTTATGCCAATAAACGCCCGGGTTGCCGGCAATGAAATGATAGTCCTCTTCACTAGGAGATCCTGTGCAGAGGCGTAATAATGTTTTTAAAACATTAAAAATTGAAACCATTAAGTTTTTTTAAAATACTATTCATTCAAATTTCTTCAAACGATTGGTGTTCACTTTGTGGCGTCATTATTGATAAATAAATTAACAAATATACTTAGTATTCACCACAATATACATGTTTCAAAAGCGATGCTTTCATCGTCAATATACAAAACCGCCACCGCCCTTAGTATCGCCCTGGGGAAGGACCACCCTCATTCGCATAAAAAAGTTGTGGTATTTATAGTTTATTTTTTCGAATTGTTAATTTTTTTTCAGTTACATTTAATGATCTCAGGAATTCGAACTACATACAACATATGAGAATTTTACACCGCCTATTTCGCATTTACATACAGTAAGTAGGTACGTCAGAATTCCTAGAGTGGAAATCCGCTCGCTGTGCCTACATCAGAACTCTGTGCGACAAATGACCATTGTTACAGTGACAAAGTTACTAAATTCGCTTCAGCAATTCCGAAGTGAGAAGTCTGTTCTAATAATTCGCACCTACTCTACCTACAATTCTACAAACAATCGTCAAGCCGCAACACACCGGGTTTAACTTTACACTAAGTTATACTCTGGCAACGTTTAGTGAAGAATAGTTTTAAACCTGTTGTTAAGTGCTTTTCTACAAAGAAAAATGCTTGCGTTTAATGAGCACACCTCACAATAATTAAACATATAAAAATATGCATTTGCATATTTGGGCCCTTTCAGTCGATTTTTTTTTAATAATCTTTAAACATTCCATCTTTGGGGATGTTGTGTGGTTGTTTTTTTTGTAAGGAAAGAAAGGATAGGAAGTTCTGGGAAGGAAAGGGTATGAGGAGTGGGAAGGAATCTGGGTGTCAGTCTGTCCAGGAGTGACGGACGTATGATCCAATCTCTCCCACTGCAGTATAAGGAGA
This sequence comes from Halesus radiatus, assembly GCA_022606495.2. Lineage (NCBI taxonomy): Eukaryota > Metazoa > Arthropoda > Insecta > Trichoptera > Limnephilidae > Halesus > Halesus radiatus. Next base: position 4,464 of record JAHDVE020001806.1, on the reverse strand, counting down.
TCAGTCGAAGGAGTCCGGCTGTAGAGATCAAAGGGCCTTCCTATACCGGCCTCTTCCGATTCGGCCCGCCGCGCAGTTGATTGCTGGACAAACCTCACCTCATGACAACCCGGGAACCCCTGCTAAGTAACCTACCGTAGCCAATCGCCTGGGGTGACCCATGGCAGAGGTTGGTTTCCAATAAATGGCACCCGGGGCCCCGGTACCCATACCCGCCTCACATTATTGCATATTTGAGCTTTTTTCATAATTAATTCATGTTTAGCCATGTTATTCTTCAAAATATGTGCATTTCAAATTACAAATGGTAATGATAAAAAATATTATTTGTGCCGTATCTTCATATTATATTTTAAACTGTTGAATAAAAAATAATAATGAAAAATATTAAATGAAAACCGCATAAGAGTCTCAACTTTCCACAACAGTGGAACTCTGGCACCCTCATTTAAAATATATTGTGAAGTTGAAGGTAGTGGGAGAGGAAGGTGACGGAGAAGAGTAATGTTAGCAAGTACCTAATTGTTCAAATATGGTTATTAAATAACGGCTAAAGCCATCCCACCAGGGCGATACTAGGAGTTGCACTCTAAAACGTGCCGCAAATATACTACACGTAAAAATTTGTGCGCACGCCGAGCTTTGAACCCACAACCTCTGAATCTGAAGCCGAGGATCTTGGAATGGAAGGATATAGAGAAGAGGATAGTTGGAAAGTTAAAAAACAAGTAAACTTATGGCTGAATGATCTAGATGTTGAAATATTGCTTCCAATAAAATTTTGGTTAATTATTTCTATTTACTTTAACTATGACTTCAAAATGTAAATACAAATTTCTACTTATACTTTAACTTTTAAATTTTTGTTACATATGTACTTTTTTGCTGTTACATTACTTATTTATATTCGAATACTCACTACTTATTACCCACACATAGACCATTTCTCATTTCCCATTTCTTACATTTAAAATTTATTCAATCATACATATTACGTTCTATCTATATATATATATATATATAAATCAATGTAAGTTTGTAACTTTGGTTGTTTGTCCTCGATTTTCTCGAAAATCACTGGACCGGTTTCGCTGAAAATAGCACAGTTTATTTTTATTAGTGCCGGGAAGGTTTAAAAAGTAGTTTGAATGAAATCCAATATGTAAAACTGTTGCTATAACGTTTTAAATTTAGTATGAAAAACATTGAACCCGCCATGTTTTATTTAGGTTGGCCCATAGATATAACACTCTGGTTAGCCACAGATTGCATATTCAAAAGAAGGTTTTTTTGGGTAGAATATTTACAAAATGGAAAACACGAGTAGGGTATCTACTTTGTAGAACTTTATGATTTAAATATATTTTGAAAAAATAATCGTTTGGAATGAAATAAAATATTCAAATGAATGTTTATTCATTGGAGATAGTTACTTTCGCTGTTAAATCAATTATTGTACCCGAGCAAGGCCGGGAACACATCAGATAAAAAATTGTGGGAAAAAATAAAGCAAAAAGCACCTGGACACCAAACACTTTGTTGACAAACAAAGAAATATTCTAATTTTATTGAAATTAATTTAGTTGCAGACTGAAGTTTATCTAATATATAATATTGGCATATTCCGGTGTTTTGGGGTAGGTAAGCTAAGGGGGTACTTGCATTAAAACAATCGATGGCTTCAGCAGGCTGCAATGGCGGCAAAGCCTCCTCGCCTGTCTGCCACCTATCCCCCCCTCCAGGGAGTCAGACTGCGGCGGATGGCCGCCGGGGCTGGATGGGGAGGGGTAGGAGGTAGTGGCCAGACGCAGAGCGGTATACACATTTTAGGCAGATGACATTAGAGCTATTGAATATAAAGCGCGCATAAATATTGAAATGCTAATTGTCAATCTTCAAATGTTGAAGTTTTTTATGTGCTTCTATTAATTATCTAGTAGTGAATCCATGTATCAGGTAGGCAATGTATTAGATTAAATCATAGAAATTGTCTTTGGTTTATCTCGCTGGTAATCTTTAAGGTAGCAAACAATTGATTAGCTCTATACGATAATACAAAAATAAAGTAAGAATGGGAAAATTATGGAAATTTCAGATACTTAAGCCTTGTCAAATGGAGCGATTTCATCGCTGCTATTTGAAATGTGGCGAAGAAGTCGCTTCGGTTTACAAGGTATTCGCAGCGAGTAACTCAATTAGCAGATTTTAAACATAGCGACAATTGGATTAGAACATGTTCAATTCTGATCGCGATTAACGATAAGTAGTGCTACTATCGCTACATCTGACATCTCAAATCGCTAGACGCTAGTTGTTGAATGTATTTGGTTTGTTTCATGTATTTTTCGACATGTAGGACATTTCATTCGCTACTACCTTCACATTTCTAGTAGCGGATACAACAAGTGGTGATCACTCGCTGCGGAAACGTAGCAGGGACGAAATCACTCCATGTGATCGAGCCAGGTATAGGTATCGTCGTGATTGGTAAGTTTAACACAGTACTTATATAAACGCATTGCATCCATACAGCATAAACTGGCTATTCGACTTCGGAAAATGAAATACCAGAGAATAAAAAAAAAATTAAGGCTCTTCTAATATTTAAATTACATTATTTTATCTTTTTTTAATAGTTAGAATGATTTTTAAAAACTAAATAGTTAATGACAGAAGAAATTTTGTTAACTGAACACAGTTTTATTGTTCTAGAATATCCATACAGAAAAAAATTGAGCAAACTCTCATGATAACAGTTAATTTTTATTTTTATAAACAATAATTATTAGCCTGAAACACTCATCCAAATTGAAAAAACCTTCCGAGAAAAGATAAATGTCGCCGGCAGGACTCGAACCCACACCCTTCTAATATCCGGTCAGATGCTGTTACCCTTTGCGCTATGCACAAAAATCTTGTCTTAAAAACTTTAGTTTATCAATTAATAGTTAATTTTTGGTTTAATTTTTACTTCATTTTTTTTGTTGTTTTTTTTAGTTCATTTTTTAAATATATTTACCGTACGTAATAATTATTGCAAACTGTTGGTTTCCCAAATAAAATAAAACAGAGCCGTTCGAGAGTGTCTGCCGCTTCGTCGTAAATATGTACACATTTTATGTAATGATGTTTTTATTTACCGGAATAATGAACATGTTCTACGTTAGAAATGTGATCTATCAAAAGCGCTCCCTCCTCGAGAGTGTTCAACTGAAGGTGAAGTCTTGTGTGGAATTTCACATAGCGGTGGCGGTAGGAGTGAAGCGGAAAGTGGCGAGGTATGCCCTACACATATTTCTCTTTGGCTTCCAGTCTAGACTAGTAAGAAAATTCTGCTTTCCGAAATTGCCAGAATTAACGCAATAATAAGGGTTACTAGAATGTTTATAAACTCTATGGTTTAATATACTTATTTCTGATGTATCCAATACTTCCCATCCAATTTTCTTGCTTTTTTGGTATTTGTACTTTACATTGGATTATTTACACTCCTAGTTTATTGTAAACACTTATACAGTATTCTAAATTATGTAAGTGGTTATGCTGCTTGTGAATATCTTAAGAGGAACGGCTGCGCAGCCTGTTTCATACAAAACTTAATTTCTTATTAGAGGCCAAAATGCTCACCTAATGCTAATGATTTTTTTTCATCATTTCATCAAGTAAATATCTATATAGTAAATATCTAGTACGAATTATATGTAATTTATTTATTTTATTTTTACATTAGGAAATATAGGCCATTAAATGAATTGATTTTTCGGGATTTTAGAGGCAGCTTTAACAATTATTTAGGGGCTAGCGGTGATGTAAAAAAAAGTTTTACTCCGTCTACTTTGAATATATAATGAAATATAAAAAAATATATATATATATTAAAAAATAGATACGAGTATTAAAAAAAAGCATTATGGTGAACTTTAAATTAAATTAAAAACAACCAATTTACGTTGGCACACAAATTTTCCATACATAATTTAAAATATCGACCAAAGAAAAGGTTTTTTTTTAATGTTTTATTTTTACATTTTTATTTATGTAATCATATTTACACACCAAATATGATAATTTAAAAAAAGTTGCCTCTAAAATTATGAAAAAAAAAATTCTAGGCCTATACGTGATAATTTAAAAGAAAAATAAGTAAAATCCTACTCATCCGTACTACATATTTACAAAACCTTTAATTAAAAAAAATATGTCAATCAGTTCGGATGATAATCTTCAATGATAGGCTTCAAATCCAAAATTAAGTTATGTATGAAACGGGCAGCGCAGCCGTTCCTCTTAAGTCATTGATTTAATTAGCATAAATAAATTTTATTTTCTAAATATATTAGGTTAGGTTAGTGAGTGTAAAACGCACTTAGGTGAATCTTCACAAAACTGACCTATAGACATTAACCATTTTTATTATAAAAACATTTTGTAAATGAATTGATGACCTTACTTTTCTTTGCTTCT